>PVIW01005391.1:0-107729 GCA_004026585.1 Noctilio leporinus
TATTCCTTGTATTCATACACTTGGTTCTGTTTTGCTTGTTGTTAGTTTTGCTCATTATTGTCCCGTAATGGATGAGAACATATGATACCTGTCCTTCACTGACTGGCTTATTTCACTAAGCATAATATTCTCCAGTTCCATCCATGTTGTTGCAAAGGGTACAAGTTCCTTCTTTCTTTCTGCCATATAGAATTCCATTCTGTAAATGTACCAAAGTTTTTTGATCCAATCATCCACTGATGGGCACTTAGGCTGTTTCCAGCACCTGGCTATTGTAAATAGTGCCGCTATGAACATAGGTGTGCATAGGTTCTTATGAATTGGTGCCTCAGGCTTCTTTGGGTATAGGGCCAATTTTAAGCTTCCAATGGTTTAACAACAGGTTTGCAAAATACTTAACCATTGAATCTTATGAGATGGTAGGAGCCAGATTTAGAATACCATTGTCATCCCCTGCCCCACCCCCATACACATTGGAGAGGATGCAGGACACAGGATGAATTTGAGGGCAAGTAGACATAGGACTGGCTCATTTAGGTGGCAGGAAATGCAGGATCTGGAAAAAACAGAGGGAAAGAAAGTACATTAGTGATGGCCCTGGGACTAAGGGTAAGAACAGACTGCAAATGGGCATAAGGGATCATCTTGGTGTAATGGCAATGTTCTATAATTAGATGTTGATGATGGTTAGACAACCTTGAAAATTTACTAAAAATCTTTTTCTCTTTCAATGGAGGAGGTAGGATTCCGTCCTGATCTCTAACTCTACCGTACCACGCTATTAGGAGATATCAGAGAAAAAGCTGCGCTCTGTGTTGTTTGATATTTTAGACTTTCAGGTGGTCCTGAAGATCCCCATCTGCTATCATTCACCTCCTTGTATAATCTCCTCCCCTAGAGTTTGGGGAGGACCTGTGACTTGCTCCTAATTGATCATATATGATGTAAGTGATGGGATGTCCTTGCTATGAATCGAGTCCTTCAGTCACAAAGAAATAAATGTTGTCGATAATCTGAGTGAGCTTGAAAGTGGATTCCTCCCCAGTTGAGCCTCCAGACAAGAATGCAGTCCAGCTGACACACTGATTGCAGCCTGTGAAACTATGGGTAGAGACCCAGCTAAGATGTGCCTAAGTCTGTGTGCTGATGAGTTTGTGACAATTTGTTACACCCCAGTAGAAACAGAATAAACCCTCCTTATGTCAAAATTAATGGTTATGTGTACGGTCCATGTTTACATTATTATAATTTTATGAACATATTTTAGGGTGAGTCTCTTCTTTCTAATTAAAAAAATAATTCCAGGATAAGTAATTATCTTAGTATTTTTAATGTATTTTTTTATGTACCTGGCATGAACTTACCTCCAAACCATCTCTATAAGTGTAAATCTATCATCAATATGACCAAACACATCACATAAATGGAAAACTTAGCTGTTGCTGTTCCGAAGGACGATTCTATTCTGAGTCTCTTTCCTCAGTGTCATCCTGGGGAGACTTTTGGTTATTATGTTGATAACCTGAGTTCTAAATTATGATGATGTACAATGGTAGTATTGTATTTCCTTTTTATTTATTGTGTGGACACATAGTAATTGTTCTCAATCAATAACTATATGTCACTTTTTGGACATTTAAGTTTTATTCTCTCATTCTCTCTTTTAGAGGGGGTAATTGCTTCCTTTTCATTTTCTCCTAAAATGGAAAGAACTTCACGTGCTATTTTTCAGCTATGTCTCTTTCTTATCTTCTCAAGGACTTTATTCCTACAATTATATCCTGTGTTTGATGAGTGCAAATTAAGTTACTTTTCTGTTTTTCTCTTTAGATTTCAGCATTTTAGTATCTGCTAAATTAGTTGTCACTAAACTGCTTCCAAAATGGTTTCCCTCCTCCTCCTTCTCTTTATTTTGTGCTTAGCACCTTTAAAATGTCACTTTACTGTCATTTCAATGCATTTTGGGGAAAAGAAGAACATAAATTGTTTGTTCATTCTAATATCTTTAACCAGAATCTGACCTCTCTACATTTAACTTTCCTGTTATTCTCCAATAATAGTCATATGAGGTAAGCAGGAAAGATGTTATTGTCCCTCTTTTACCGATAAAATATTTGAGAGTCAGGGAGCTTAAGTGACTTGTGTAGGATTACTTAAGATGTTGTAGAATATGCAAATCTCAATAATCATATTTGTTGGGTTCTTTTCTGTTTATAGCATATTCTGAGCAATAGACTCAGAGGTTAGTAAATTGAGAAGTGGCCTTCTATGCCAGTGTTTCTCAAAACACACACCACAGAACACTAGTCCCAGGAGAAGCTCTGTAAAAAGAATTCCATAATCAACCACATTAGAGAAACACTCTACACTAATGGATTCCCTTAATTCTATGACACCATTAATTGTAGGAAATAATTATTAAGATTTGATAACAGATTTTGGTGCAGCTGGAGAAAAAGCATATTATATAAAACACATAGAACTTGAGAAATGTAAAATTGTTTTTATAAACAAATCATAGACTTGAGCAAATAATATATCTTCTTTCTATAGTCATTCACATATTAAAGACTGAAAATGGTAAGAAAATCTATTAAGAATATTTAATTTAGTCTCTTTCAAGTGAGTTTGGCCATGAAATCCCTTTTTTATTTAATACTTATTAATATTCTAAATAATTTATTTATATTATACCTATTTTGTGGAGCCTTTGCTGTTTGCAGGACATTGCTATGTGCTTGATATTGGCATGATAATAAAGAAGTACAGCCCCTCATAAGGTTTAAGTAGGTGTATATTTAAGGATGTTTTAACCTAATCTGAAAAATTTGTAGTTTACTCTGAGGACTGATATTCAAATTGAAACCAGAGGGAGGAGTATGAATTACTTAGTTTCTTAAGGGAATGGAGCTGAGAGAAAGCAAAGAGCCCTCTAGAAATGTAGCTTTCGAATCTTCATAGTTCCTGTAGGTGGTGCTCTTGCTTCCCCTCATGGTGATGCCACTTGGAGGGGAATGCTGTGCCTAAGAAATATGGCTCCTGCAGTATGGGGAATTACTCAGTAAAGGGAACCTGGTAGCTGTTCCTTCAGTTCTTTCTCCAGAGCCACCAACCCCAGACTCTCCTCAAGTATCTCTAGTCCACTCTGCCCTCCTTCTGCCAGGGCCCAGGGTAAGAGCCTGCAAGTAATTTTTTTTTTTTTTTTTTGCATTGGCACTGTAAGAGGATCTCTGCATCTGTATCTGTCTCTGATCTCTTCCTGACAGACAGAAACCTGATTCTTTTCACAACTGGGTGTTATCTGGGTTAATTTCCAGCTCTGGCACTATAGCTTTGGGTTTAGACCCCACCCTTCTCAGGGGAACTCCCCACCAACTGAAATATCTCTCCAGATCTTCAGCTTCCACCTGTGGGAGACCAGCCAGTCCTCTCATATCTCTGCACTCCCTACCAGTCACATAGAGGTAAAGTGGTTTCTTCTGTCTATTGGTGGCTATAAAGCTTTTCTTTAGCTAGTGTTCAGTTGGTTATTCAGGAGGATATCTCTACAATTCACATGTAATATATTTACACCAAATAAATATGTTTGAAACACACTTTAAAAAACTGAAGGAAACAATGATAGAATAACAAGTTCATGTAAAGAATATGCCAAATGTCTGATGTGAGGCTCTTATGGATGAGATCAATTTATACTCCTTAACCTCATTCTACCTGTCCAAAATGTATGAGTTTACAGAAACTTCATTAGCTCTTATTCCATATGTTGAACTGATAATGTAGCATAGCCTATTAGACTCCCTTTTAGAGTAATCTGGAACAGGTCCTCTCCCTCTTCTATCAGAACATCCTTTACATTTATGTAAATGCTCACTGTGGATCCCCACAGTTGAAATGTCTCTAGTGATTTAGAATTTTTTAGATGCCACTTTCTAGGACCTTTATTATCCTGTTTCATCCCTAGCACCCCTGGAAAACCTAGAGTTTACATTCCTTGGGTTTTATGAAACCAATTATATCTATGTTAATATAGTGGCATGATAATTTTCTACTTATGTAAATGTAACATATCCCTAAATCATTTCAGATTCTTTTGACTCATTTCATATAGACAGAATTCCCCCCACTACAAGCTCTATCCTGTCATCACCTTCTAATGACACCTTCTTTCCCTCAATAGGGTGAGTTCTTTCAGCAAAACAAAAATCAGTTTTGCATGTTATTCTGGGTTTTTAGATGGAATATGTGTACCCTGAGGCTACACTTTAGCCAGTCTGACATGCCCACAGCCCACATATGTGTCCGTTACTCAGGATGAGCCAAGGATGCTTGAGAAAAGTTTTTGACAATTTTCCAGGGCTGCCCTCACTCTCCCTGCCTAGTCTCCACTTGAACTGTTCTCTTGTTTTAGACCTGATATGTTTGTTTAGACCTACTTTGACTCTGAGTATCTCTTTAAGTGTCTTGAGTGGATCTTATTTCTTTGACTCCTTCTCTTTCAAATGATCTCACATGAAATATTATTTCCCTCACATTGGTCTCTTGAAATATTTTCCCTCTGATACCATTCTTGTATATGACACTGGCAAGATCCATTTGGTTATTACTGAAGACAAAAATGTACAACCTGAGTACTTGGGAAAACTAGTCATTAGTTCTAGAGAGTTCTGCATCACACCTAAATTCCAGGGACAGTTCTCATCTGAGATATGCAATTGTTGCACAGTATAAATAAATAGCCCCATATGTGAGAACTTCCTGAGGGTTTTTATAAGAAAGTCAAGGCCATGGTCTCTATTTCTGAGTTCCATGGGAAGTGTCAGAGCCCTAAGAGATAAGTAAATCATTTAAAAGACTGAATAATTGTTCTTAATTATTATTATTATTCTTCCCTTCTCCCACCGTCCTCCTCCCCTCCCCTCTCCCTCCCTCCTTCCTCCTCCTCCTCTTCTTCTTTTTCCTCCTCCTCTTCTTCTTTTTCCTCCTTCTTATCCCCATGGCCTGTCATAAAAATAGGCTGGGTATCTTTCTTGGGTCCACTGGATATTGACCTCAGTCCTGTGAACTATACTGGCAAGAAGAGGTGATTAGGCAGAGGCTTCACCTGTTTGCTTGGAGTGCTTGACCTCTTGCAGTTTGTCTGTTCACCTTGAGCAGAGAAAGCTCTAGGCAACTGCTGGTCCTAAAATAAGAGACTTGAAGAAGACCTGAACCTGACCTGCCTTTTGGAACAGAGCTGTCTCACAGGTAGGTCAGCAAGAAACTGTTCATTGCTATAAATCACTGAGATTTTAGAGTTGTTAATTATGCAGATTCATCATAGCAGGCACTTGACTGATAAAATCTCTTGCACCTCCTTTTTAGTATGATTATCTTAAAAAATAATTGCCTTTCTTACCTCCCCTGGAAATCTTTGTTACCAGTTAAACTATGTCCCCAAAAAGATATATAGCAGTCTTAACCTCCTTTATAGATGTAGTCAGGTTAAAATGAGATTATATTTGACTAGGTGGACTCTCATCCAATATGACTAGTGTCCTTATAAGAAGATAAAGCAGAAATACAGACAGAACATCATGAGGAGAACACTGTGTGATAACCAGAGGCAGAGACTGGAGTGGTTCAGTTGGAAGCCAAGGGATGCAAAGATTGGCAGGTACCACTGGAGTTGGGAAGAGGCAAAGAAGGATTCTACTTAGGGTCTCAGAGGGAGCATAACTCTTCTGACATCTTGATTTCAGACATCTAGCTTCCAGAATGGTAGGAGAATGAATACACTTCTGTTATAAACAATCCAGTTTGTGGCAATTTGTTATGATAGACCTTGGAAACTACAATATTATAGAAAAACTATAATATAGTTTTTCTAATGCCCAGACCCATACATTTTCTCTTGTTACAAAATAGTAATACCTTGTGTGTACCCTTTTTAGTGCCATTATCACATTCTGACTTTTATCAGGATTACTTTCCTCTATCTTACTATGCTGTGCATTTTCTATGAAGATGAAATGAATTAATGCACCTGGAAAGGTTTTATGAACTGCCAAATTGTGATACAAATGCTGAATTGTTTTGTGATTATTAATATGAACTTTGTTACATTTTTTCATTTACTCAAGACATATTTATTGAATGCCTACTACTGAGTGCCAAGCATTGAGCTAGTCAAAGTGGATATCATACATGGAGCTTACACAAAAAAGTAAACTCACCATGTAGGATTAAGCAAGGTGCTGTGATGGAAAATAATTGAGAGATCTCATTCAAGAGTTATGACAGTCCTTTTACTTAATGTGAGAACTGAATGATAAAAGCATGTCATCAATTTGAAGAACCAGGGAAGGAATATTACAGGTCTGGTCCTCAGGACTGACAGAGGCAAAGGAGATGGAACCAAAGTAAAGTAGGCTTAGATCACATGATTTAATATTTGAGAGGCAGGTAGGGGCCAGACCTTCTAGGATCCTGCAGGCCATGGTCAAGAGGTTGGGTTTTTATTTTAAATGCAGAAGGGGAAATATTGAAGGATTTTATATAAAGGGGTGACTTAGAAATTTAAATTTAAAAAATCCCTCTGGCTAGATAATAGTGGGTGTAGGAGTAAGAGTGGGAAGTGAGTAGTTAGGAAGGAATCTATGGTGTTTACCTGATAGCACAGGCTTAAGTAACATCAATGATAATTTCAGCAGTTTGGATTAGGATAGAGATTTCTAAATGGAACTGACAGATCTTTGATCTATGATTGCTTAAAGGGTTGAGAGGGAGAGAGTTAATCAAGGCTCCTAGGTTACCTGCTTTCTTAACTGTACATTTCATTGAGATGCAGAAGATGGGTTTTAGTGGACATTTAAAATTACACAAGAAATTTCCCTCCATATTTTCCTCCCAAATATCATCTTTGGGTCTTAACATAAGGGACAGAAAATTTGACCCAATGTACATGGTTAAAAATAGGGGTTGGCCAACTTCCTCTTAAAGGAGCAGATATTTTAGTCTTTGTAGGACAAGAAGCAAAATATTGGACATTATGCAGGTACTTATATAATCATTAAAAATATGAAATTAATTCTTGGCTCTCAGGGTTTTAAATAAAACAGGCAGCTGGCTGGATTTGATCTGTGAAAGGTAGTTTATTGACTCCTGGTCTAAATCAGCCATTGGTGATTTAGACTGCATCTAACTGACCAGTTGTTTTTGTAAATAAAGTTTTATTAACACATAATCACAACTAATTGTGTACATATTATCTATGCTATTTTTCTGCTATAATGACAGAGTTGAGTAGCCACAACAGCGAATCTATTTCCCAGTCTGCTCAGACTGCCTTAACAAAATACCATAGACTGTGTGGCTTAAATTACAGAAACATATTTGCTAATAGTTTTGGAGGCTGAGTCCAAGATCAGGGTGCCAGCATGATTGGATTCTGGTGAGGATTCTCTTCCTGGCTTGTAGATGGCTGGCTGCCTTCCCACTATATGCTCACATGGCCTTTCTTCAGTGTGTACACATGGGGAAAGAGAGCAAACAAGCTCTCTGGTGTCTCTTATATGAGAGCACTGGTTTTGCCATGAGGTCCCTACTCTCACAACCTCTTATAATCTTAATTACCTCCCTAAGATCCCCCTTCTAAATATCATCACAGTGGACAACCTAACCAGGGAAATAGTTCAGTGAACAGCACTGAATGTTCCACAAACCTACTTTGGTACTCTGAGTTTTCAGAGAAAGCATTTTCCAGTGCTTGAGTCCCCTTCTCCTGTCTGGTGGGGATTCCATTATCTTTTCTAAGTTTTCTGCAAACTCCCAAGGGGTTGATGGTCTCAAGATCTTCTTTGATGGGAGTCCTCACACTCACCAATGGAATATTCCAGCATCTCATACATGCTTCATCAGTTCAGCACTGTTCCCACAATGGGAGAATTCTAGCTACATTCTATGTTTTGTGTTCATGACCATTCCACAACAGAAGTCATGTTAATAAGCATTTTTCCAGAACTGTGCATGGGAGTTGAGCTTAGAGGATGTGGAGGAGAGTTACACTACAAAATGAAAACAACTTACGATTGATTATTGGACATCCTTCCACTTCTCTTCTTTAAAAAGTGCCTTGACCACATTGGAAATGTGGATGCCAAATCCTCACCCTTTTCCTCTTTTCTTTTTTCTTTCTCTGTTTTCTCCTGTACCCCAAATTTCAGTTTCTTCATCTTGTTGAGTAAATGAGCTATTTTCTAAACATTTCTTTCTGCAACTCTGTGATAAGTTTCACCATTTACCCCCCAGAAACATATCAAGATATTTTTTCTTAAACAAAACTGCTTTCTTCTTAAGAATAATTCTGTTTCTAACCTTAAGATAATAATTGCTTTTTAACTCAATTCTAAAATGTCATGGGTGGTGAATGGCCACCCTCTATATAATTATTCACTCTATTACCCTGTTGTATTTTTGACATTTCTATACTTGGGGGTATTTTTGATAATCTATTGTGTATCTATAACATAGTATATACTTAGATATGAGACCTAGAATGCAACATCTCATTTAATTCTTAGCTAGCTCTGTTGAGTAAACCCATTTGCCCATTTACCAATGAGACCAATATTGAGGTTTAAAAACCCTTGTGTCCATAGTCACATCTCTAAAAAATGGGATTTGAGCCCATCTTTCTGCTGCTAACTTTGCAAGCTGCTTTCATTGCACCACAGTTTTGAATCTGACCGTGCTTTTATTGAACACTAGATACAAACAGAGAAAATACATCCTTTTCTGAGGAGCAAGAAAATAAAGAAGAATTAGTTGATATTTTTAGATACTTTCAACTGTTGAGCCAGATTGTGGAAAATGGGGAAATGGCAAATGTCATATTTCTGTTCCAAAAAGGACAATAAACTGCATAAGTTGTTCTCTTTAGGTTAGTGCATGAAGCAGGTGTGGGGGAAAATATGAAAAACAACCTTGTGGGCTTCAGTGAGGAAACACTTCAAAAAATATCATTTGATTAAGAGACAGCCCACATGATTCTGTGAGGAGGTGGGAAGTATTGCCTTGGCCAAGCATCAGATACAGCAATACTAAATGCCTATAGGAGTGTCGTGGGGATGAGGGCTAAAAACAGCTTGTGGAATGGCAAACTTTGTCAAAAACACGTCAACATCAAGTGTCCATAAATGGCAACTTCACTCTCTGTGGATGAGTGGGAAACAGCAGAGGGTAATTTTTAGATGGCTTGTTTTATTTTTCCCTCTGTTAGTGGAGTGAAATGATGCCATTGGCAATATTAAGAAGAATGAGAATGTGTTGGTGACGAAAGAACACTTATGAAAATAGAATAGCACCAGGACGTGGTAACCTGATGGAGATCATTCAATGACTAAATAGAGAACAATGTTGATCCCTGAAAAACAGTGCTGTCAGCCGATGAGCCAGAATAGATCCCACTTCCTCTGCAGCCCATAGGTATGAACAGTGTTACCAGAAAGAAGTCTTCATGAGTTCCTTTCATTATTTTCAGGTAACCACAAATCTCAGTTAAGCAGGGGGTTAAACACAAATGGATACAGCATAGAGTCCAGAACAAGTCAAAATGGGAACTAAAACCTTTCACACATGGCTACCTTACAATATTGATAAGGAAGATGCTGTAAGAGAAGATCTTAACATTTGTGAGATTGAAATGCAGAAACAATCACATTTAATTGAAGGGCTGTCAAGCATGTGACGGTGGAGGAAATTATGTACAAATGGAGCTTCAGGATGGTAATATTTTAACAGGTGAAAAGCAGGTAAAGTATCCGCATATCAAGAACATAAGTGAATGTAAATATGGCATCAAAAAACTTCAGGGTATATCTGGGGAATAGCTTATGGCTCAGTTTGGCTAAAATGATAGGTTTTCTTTATATTTATCTTTTTTTAAAGTTTTTTTTCATTATTTTTAGAGAGAAGGGCAGGGAGGAAGAAAGGGAAAGAAACATCAATGCATGGTTGCCTTTCATCAGCTTCCAGCTAAGGACTTGGCTGGAGACCTGGCTTGCAACCTGGTCATGTACCCTGATTAGAAATCGAACCAGCGACCTTTGGGTTCACAGGCTGATGTCTATCCACTGAGGCACCAGCCAGGGTGCCAAAGTGGTAGCTTTTCAAACTTTGGTCTCAAAGTGTGAAACTTCAGTATTAAAACTCCTTTCTTGTTTTCATTTTCCAAATGCCAGGTTATGCTGAACTCCGAATCATAATATCAATCAAATGATTTGGGGTGTGTGTGTGTGTGTGTGTGTGTTAGGGCAACCAGAGGGACTGTAACAGGGCTGCCATAACAAATGACCACAATCTCGGTTTAACACAACACATTTCCTTTCACAGTTCGAGAGGCTTGAAGTGTAAAATCCAGATGGTAGCAGGGCCTACTGCTTCCAAAGGCTTTAGGGAAGAATCCTTCTGTTTCCTCCTAGCTTCTCATGGTTTCTAGAAATTCTTGGTGCACCTTGGAGTGTGGCAGCATGACTCTAACCTTTGTTCCCATCTTCATATGGCCTTCTTCTTTGTGTGTCTACATGTCTCTGCCTCCAAATCTCTACTTTTTTTTTTTTTTATTGGGACACCAATTGTATTGGCTATAGGGCTTATCCTAATCCAACATGACCTCATTTTAACAAATTATACCTATAAAGACCCCTTTTCTAAATATGGTTTCATTCATAAGTACCTGGGGTTAAAACTTCAGCTTATCATTTTTTTTTTTTTTTTGGTGGGGGTGAGGAGAGATACAATTTAATGCACAAGGAATTTCTTGAGCTTCTGCATTTCCCTGGCTGCAGCTACTCCCATCTCCTAAAGTGACCACTGAAACACTTAACTGAGCCTTATGGCCGTGCGCCGAGAACACTGAGAACCACTGGGCCAACATCATGTCCCCGTTCACCTGATCCACAGAATCACCTACGGTGCTCCTTACACACAGAGGCCTTGAGCCCCAGCCTGTCTTACTGAATCAGAATCTTAGATGCTGTGTTTCTATCAAACATTCCAGGGCAGCACTACGATTGATTAGTCAAGTTCACAATCATCACTGAGTTGGAACAGAGGGACATCTTGGAAAATAGATTGCAGAGGCAGGTCGTGGGCAGCCTTGAATAGCAGGCTGAGGAACTGTGCTTTCAAGGAGAGTCTGTGGGGAACTTCTTCCTCGTGTTCCCATACCACACTGCATTTGGGAACACACGGGACAAGTCCCCAGAGCAGGTTTCTAAGGGTTCCTCCTCCTCAGCAAGGCAGTTCTGGGGCTTTGGGTTCAAAGAACCCAAACTGGAGTTTTGTAGTTTTTCATCCTCTGGGAGACCTCCAGGGCCTGAGAGGGAGCAATCTGTGCTGGAAGAGGGACCGGCAAGCCTGCAGGTGAGGCTGCTGCAGGGCGTGCAGTTACCAGTCGAGGAAGAAATGCCTGCTGCAGCAGTTGCCCCTGTGCATCCTCATTAGGCCCGCCTCCACCTCGAGACACGCGTGGGAGTGAGCAAGGGTAGTCAGCCTAGGGGAAGAGATGCCGGGCTCATCCGTGGACGGGCCGCAGGGGAGGGAAGGCATGCTGATGGTGACTCAGAGTCAGCCAGAGGTGGATGTCATCAGCAGGAAGTTGAACTCAGGTGGCCCTGCCAGGTACTTTTCCATCCCCCCCCGCCCCCCCCCGCCCCCAATCATGGGGTCCAGGATGCTGAAATTCCCAGGCCAAACTGAGCCTGTTTCCTAGAGCTGCACAAACTGTTTGGACTGACTTGAGCTGATCAAAATAAAACAACCGAAGAACCTGTCAGAATTCAGTGACTAACGCACAGGCCTGCATGTGCAGGTGGTTGTTTTGACGAATGAATTAGAGCAGGTGTTTAAGACCAACAGCCTCCCACTGTTTTCTGCCCTGAGTAATACTCTGTTTCAATCAGGAAAAGGGAAATGAAGGTTCATGCCAGGTGATCTTTAAAAAAATGTCAGTTACACGGTAGAAACCTCACAGCAAGTCCCAGAGGCAGTTAACCCATTTTATTGATGAGGAGGCAGAGGCTGGGGAGCATGTGTCCTCTCGGATGCTGTTGGTACATGCAAAGCGGTAATTAGTCCCCTCTCTGTTGCTCCAAGGCTCATAAGTTCTCCACTAGTTCAGGCTCCCTCCCTATCAGATCCTTCTCTATGCTGGCTCTGTCCTGCTTTCCTTCGGGGCTCATCTGGGCTCATCTCTGCACAGGTTGTTTTTTCTCTGTTACAACAGCCTCTTCTTCTCCACCTCTCCATGTTTTACCCATACAGCAGAGCTCTATGCGGTAAGTGAGCAAACATGAAAAGTCCAGAATCAGTTCAAATTCTATTGCTGCCCTGACTGTGTGAATTGACCATGTTGTTTAATTTTTGTAAGTCTTCCTTATTAATATGAAGGCATTGATAATTATTATCTATAAGGTAGTTATGACTTCTCTATTTTCAGGTCTGCCCATTGTCCACATTAGTGAGACACTGAACCTCCTATATTGATCCCCTACATTTCTTTTCTTATTTTTTTTCTTTCTCTTTTCCTATTTTCTTTTTGTTGTTTATATATATATATACATTTTTTTGTTTGTTTGTTTGTTTGTTTTTTGTTTTTGGAGATTTCCTTGACTCTGTCTTCTCAACCTCCTACTGAATGTTTCTTTCAGATACTTCTAATTGCCAAGACTGTATTCTTCTTATATATTTGTTTCTATTACTTTTTCATGATATTTTCTATTTGTTTGCTAGAGGCAAAATCTTCCATATCTCTTCTAAATTGTGAAGATAGCAAGTATAGATTTATTTGTTTCTGTTTGTTTGCCTGTTTGAAATTTTATATCATGATGAAAGCTTTCCTAAAAATGCCTACTAATCTCTCCATTTAAATTCATGTTCAAGTTTGGGGCACTAAGAGACCAACAGAAAATTCCGTGTCTAAGGATTGCATCAGGGAACTGTTAATTGGGAGATTGAATGTTGGATGAGTCATTTTGATAGGAAGATCTAGTAAATGTCATGAATTTTCTGGGAGTTATTCAGTTTTCCAAGGGAAAAAGAAATCATCCAATATTTTGCTTGGAAAGCATGCTTCATAGTCTTATAGGCTATAGCAAAGAACTTAGGTATAATATTTTTAAGTGATCATATGCCTGTGGCATGTGAGGACACATGAAGAATTGGTTATATTCTGAGTAGGCCAAATGATATTATGTGCTTCATTCCTTACCATCATGGCCCAAATATTCCTGAGGGATTCATTTTGTCCTTTGCAAAGAGACTCAAGGCTCTCCAATAGAGCAAAAGATTAAAAACACAAAGCAAAGTAATAACTATCCCTGCCCACATACAAAAAATGAAACATACCAAAAAAAGCTTAAACAAACACCAAGCCAGCAGATGAGGAATTACCACTTGGAATTCTTAGACTGTTTAGAATCCACAAGGTGATAATGATAAGCTTCCTTAAAATTGCTTTTGATATTTTATTTTGGAATAGCCTAATACCCACATGCAAGCTACAGAGGCTAACTTAAACATCAAGGGTATTTAATTACGGCAGGAATCATATAAGGTAAACTTATCAATTAATTAATTAATTAACTTATGCAACAAATAGGTTCTACAGAGATTACAGCTCATCTCACTCGTTCAAGATTATGGTTGGACATTCTGTAGATCTTTGGTTAGTTAAAAAACTAAGGAACAAAATTAATTGTTAACTGATGAAATCAGGTAATCCATAGGTAATTAGTGTATGCAATCAAATGTTTCTAATCAAGGTTTTCATGAAGAAAAAAAATATAATTAAAAATAGTCTTGAGAGGGGCAGAGGATAATGGCTAAGAAGACAAGAGTGACTAAATTCAAAGCCTGACCTTCCACTTACTAGCTGAGCACCCTTAGGGAAATGACTTAATATTCCTGTGTCTCGGTTCTCACTTTTACAGGAAAGGAACAATAATAATAGAACCTGCTTCACAGGACTATAGTGAGTACTTGGGTAAAATTATTATTATTTATTTTGAGGACAAAATGCTTGGAAACTTACTACTTTAGACAATATGGTTTGAGAACAAGCCAGGAATTTCTAAAACAACAGAAAAGCACAATTAGTCAGCATCAAATTAATCTATTGAGGAAGCAGGGGAATTAAGAGGTGTTCAATTTAATATGGAGCTCATGAGCAGGAAAGTCCTGATGGGAATGAGCCTTGGATTTGGTCTTCAAACTGTAGAACTTTAGAGTAGAAGTGAATGTAGAAATTGCCCACTTAGCATCCTTCACACAGCCTTTCACATTCTCCAGCTAGTGGGAAGTAAGCTAAGGAGGGACAGGAGAGAATATAAGATTGATTCATGAGAAGTCTGCTGCTGTAGGCAATTGGTACTCAGTCCTGCAGGGGACCTCTGGGAGGCCAGCTGGAGTTGTTATGTTGGAAAGGCTAGGAAGCTGAGATATTTTTCTGTCCATTTTTGATAAGGGATACTTCTATGATTGAAGGCTTGCCTTTCAACAGTTCCATCCTAATCCCCATGTTGGTCTGGCAGGCATGCTACTACATTGAGAGAAGGCCCTCAGACAAAATCGTTAGCGCTTCCAGTAAGGAGCTATTAGCATAATGGAAAAATGAGTGTAGTAGGTATAAGGGTAGGGAACCAGTAGCTACCATGGTCATTGGTGCATTGCAGTGCCTTGTAACATCAACACCTCAGTACTTTAGTCCACTCTATGCATGGGCAGAACATACTCCTTGGACCAGAGAAAGCACCCAGCTGGAGTAACAGGGGCTGGCAGAGTAATAATCAGCATGCACAGGTACCATGAGTGCTGAGGTAAGAGACTCAGCATAAGGTGCAAAGTTCTACCCTCTGCCTTTTGTTCATCCTTACCCTGCACAACTCACCATACTCTGGTTCTCTCGAAGGCTTACAGATCCTCTCAACAAAGCACTTGTTTCCTTATCTTTAAACCACTGATCATGCTGTAGCTTTTACTTTGAATATCCCTCTTTCCTAAGGCCCACCATATTGTCCTGGTGAACTTCAGTTCTTTCAAATCTCAGTCCACCTGCTACTTCTTCTTGGATCCATTCCCCAAATCTTGTGGGTGACGCTGCTTTGGCTTCTCAGACCCTTAATACCCTGTACATATTCCTGGTACTGGGCTTATTCTGCTGCTGTTGTTACACTCTTTTCCTTGCCTGACTCCCCAAAAGATCTGGGAGAAATTGAGGGAGGAGGATTTTTCTTATTCATCTTTATTTCCATAGAACATAGCATGAGGCCTGACATTGTGTGAAAAATCAAAGACTGTGAATGAATAAACAAATGAATGTCATGTACTAGAGCTCAGATCTTTTTTAAGGTCTCCTAGCCAGCCAGCAGCAAAGCTAGAAATAGAATTAATGTCTTTTAACACCCACTCTTGGAGAAAGTGACTTTTTTTCTTTAGTATCTAGACACACACACACACACACACACACACACACACACACACGAGTATCATGGATGCCATGTAGAAAGAATTTACAAAATATCAATTATTACTTTGGTGTAGCAAACCATGAGATTGGTGATTAGTCCTTCTGACTCGGAGGACTTTGGTTTCAGAGAAATACAGAGTGGGGAAAAAGTAGATTTATAGTTGTTTGTATGGAAAATAATACAATCATTAAGAAATAACAATGCAAGGGAAAACTGTGTTTTGCCTACTCATTGTAAGCCTACTTTTGCCCCACCCTGTATTTGGTCTTAGAGCATCCAAGATGCCATGCAGGGACTATTTCTCTAGATGTTCAGGCAGGAAGGAGCAGGTTGAATGGGGCTACTTGAAGAGAATAAGTCATTTATTTTCTGTAACTTTCATTTATTCTTTGTTGTTCAGATGGTCCTTAAAATGCTTTCATGGGTGTGGCCAGTGCAGTTTACTTTTTCAACATAAAATGTCTTTTCAAATGAGCTCTGCAGAGCCTCAAAGTAACTGGTTTAATAGATTTTCCTACAAAAGCCTCAGTTGTTACTTTAAATTATCAGTAATGATCATATAGGTGCTCATTTGGGTTTCCCCAAAGGAAGTCCAGAGTTAATGAACCACTGCATTTCCTTCCACACAACTCCTCCTTCTTCAAGATCAGCCTCCAGGAAGCTAAGTTTTACTCTGGCCCAGAGTTGCATGTAAACCCTCGCAGGCCTGGTTCAAAATGAAACAGCAATTATCTGCTCAGCAGCCCAAAGACTGGAGTGGGCGCCAGGGTAGGACATTGGGGATGTATCAGGGCAGCATGCTGGTGAGCCAGCATGGAACTGCAAGGTGAACTTTCAACTTGGCCAAGTGGCTTAGGTCGAAGGCCTGGCTTTCAGCTTTATTGTTTTAGGTACCTTGTTGTCAGCTTCACGGGGCAGATCCATCTCTCTGGAGGGTCTCACAGAACCAGAGTTCCAAATGATGGACAGATAATACAGAATATGTATTAATGACTTTATAATCACTCACATATCTCTTGTGTACATTAGAAAATACATATCATAGTCTCTGTCAAATTCTAGAAAGCTTAGTTCTAATCAAAAGAGTTTGGTGAGCACAGAATCAGAGAAAGGGCAGTTTGGTGAACCATTCAAATGCTTTCTGGCATCTTGCTGATAGCCTTGCTCTGATGTGTAATCTGGGTGGCATTTTGAAAATGCAAATCTGAACATACCATCTCTTAGCCTAAAATCTTCCATGGCTTCACAGTGCTCTTGGGGGAAAAAAAAAAGGAAAACATAACTTGTTCCATGAAGTCCAACATGATTCCACTGTAGCTTCTGCTTGCTGTTACTCTCCAAGGCTTCCTTCCTGCTCTTCTCTTCCTGCAGTGGCCATCCTCTCCCTTAGCCTAGTGAATGCCCTGTTATTGCTGTTCAGTGCTGCTGAGTCTGCTATGACCCCAGGAAGTTCCATAAATAAAGGGATGTCCAAAATGTCCTGTCCCCAGCAGCCCTGTAGCTTCACTCCTATAGCTTCTTTTCTGGGGTCACTCCATCGCACACTGGGTCTTCCTCTTCTCCTGCTGACTCTGTGTTTTCCAGCATTATTGTTTTTACTCAGGAGCCTAACTTCTTATGGTGTGCCCAGAGTAGGACTATCAGAGTCCTCCCTGAATGGCAGCGGGATGTGGAGTCCCATGTGGGCCAAGCTAAGTCTGTAAGATCTGAGCAGAAAACCAGGAAGGCTGGGTACATACAAGCCCCCTCCCCCATGCCATGATCAGAGGACACCAGGTATAAATCTGTCCATAAGAACATTCCATATAACTTTTGAAGTTTGCCCTATGCTTTAACCTCCCTTGACTGGTTTATTGTACCAGCAGCAAATGTTAAACCTTAACCCAGAAGTGAACTCACTCTGCCTATTTTTATGGCCATCTCAGATTTTTGTGTCCAACACACCCTGACCTGAGGGAGATCTCAGTGTTCCTTCAAATGTTACTCCTGAACAATATCTGTAATCAGCACTAATTAACATTGATTGATGAGCTTTATGTGCATGCTATGTGCCCTTAAGCTTACCAGAGTCAATAAAAGACCTTGGAGGAAGGCTATCAAGGCTTTTGTCTCCCAGAACACGAGGCGACCTTACCCCCCTTGCACAAGCTGCCTGGGAAGTCTTCATTTCATCCATGGCACTAAGGGATCTCTGCAAGTCGGGGGTCACCCACATAGGACTGCTCCAGTGTTGTCATTTTTGCTTTCAGTGATGTTTCAGGTGCCATTTGTTTCAGGACTCACTTGTTTATCACAGAAAGATAAAGAGAACTATTACAACAGTCAATGCAAGGAGATAAAGGGAACACCAAGAAAGGAAAAACAAGAGCTCTCTAGCAGAAGATTCAAGAAATAAACCAGAAATGGAAGCCTAGATTAGGAATGCTGAATGACTGACTAACAAGGAAGCACATTATCTGACCAGGAGAGAATAAAGGGAAGGTAGAAACTGTTGACTTCTACTATTCTTTAGAAAGCAAAAAATATGAGTAATGCATACTCTCAAATCACCCACAGTTGTATTCATTTTTTAATTAACATGGATTAGTGTCTGCTATGGGTGCTGGTGATGCAGCAAAGCAGTGAACAAACAAAGCCCATGTCCTTGTGGGACTCGCATTCCAGCTTCTATGATGAGAGAAAATGACCAAGAGGAAATATAATATTATACATACACAGCATACATAAGTATACACACAAATATGTAATATCTGAAACTGATAAGTATGATGGAGAGAATGTGAGAGGCGTAGGGAAGTGGGGGAGGCGAAGTTGCTGTTTTATATGCAGTGTTACCAGGGAAAGTCTCACTGATAGAATGGTTTTTGAGCATAGACCTGAAGGAAGTGAGGAGAAAGCTTTAAAATATCTGGAGGGAGATGGTTCCAGATGGAAGAAATAGCAAGTGCAAAGGCCCTGAGGTAGGGTTGTGCTTTGTCCATTGCTTTGAAACATTTATCACAAGTAGTACTTATAGCAATTATAGATTTATAGGTACTATTACTTTGTTATCGCCTTCCTTTATTACAAGCTGTCTAAGATTCCTGAGAGCAGACTATTAATTTTTTCCAACATTGTATTCCCAGCCTCTGTAGTGTAGGGTCCTGATGCAGAATAGGTAGTTTGTGTATATCTGTGGAAAGGAGAAAAAGAAGGAGGGAGGAAAGAAGGAGTAATCCCTTAAAAGAGATGAGCTAAGCCCTCTTCCTATGCACTACCTTCTCTGGTCTGGACAAATACAGACACCACCAGTATTAACCCCCACCCTCCACACACATACACCTTTTCTCCCCTCTGCTTCTATTTCTGAATAGCCCATCTGTTGCCAGACACAATGTGCTAATAATTTCATCTGGGTTAGACTCAAGTCTTATATGCCTGGAAGAATTCTTCTGAGTCTTTAATGTGACTGCTTATGTTTTGGTTCTGATTTATTTTCTGTTGATATATAGTTAATTCTCAGGAGCCTCTACTTCTCCTTGTATCCAAGTCTTAGGGGAACCTTATTTTTGCCCCCATTCCTCCTTCACATGCATTCTTCCCAATTTTCATTTCATCCTCACTCTCCACCCATTTAGGCCAAGGCCACAGGCTGGTCCAGACAAATGCCTCTTTTCTGGGACAGATCAAGCTCCCCAGGCACTTGGGCAGGGGTTCTCTTTTCATGTTTCTGGAGCTCTTTTCATTCTATGTTAAATTTCGAATAGATGCTCTCTAACTTGAAATAAGGCTTCTCAGGAGGACAGAGTTTTTCACCAAGAAAGGTAGGCTAGAGGACAAAGCCTGGCTTGGGTCCCAGGATGGGTGACAACAACTATGCACCACATATAAGCCCACCTTTGCCTGCATTTCCTCCTGAACCAGCACAGCAGTTGAGTGGTTGTACTTGATATCTTGAGACCCTCCAGATTTAGGTCTTCCAAGATCTCCCCCACCTGCCACATGATGTAGGGGTTTCCTGGCTAAGCCCAGTCTCTCTCCCATCAAGAGAATTTGGGAGAACCATGTGCTCCTTCAAAGCAGAGTTTTGGGAAAGGCATTGGAATTTCAGAACAGAAAGCTAAATGGGCATTTTAGGTACCTAAGTTCTGAGCCAGTGACATATTAAAAAGTTATATCCTAAATCTTGTAGTCTAGGGGTGAGCCAACATTTTTTCTGAAGAGCCAAATAGTCATTATTTTAGGCTTTGCAAGCCATATGGTTTCTGTAGCAACTAATTAACTCTGACATTGAAGCATAAAAGCAACCATAGACAATGTGTAAATGAATGGGTGTAGCAGTGTTTCAATAAAACTTTATTTATAAGACAAGTGGTGGCCTTGATCTAGCCCATGGAAAATACCTTCATTCCTGATGAAATTCTGTATTTGATGGTAAACAGCCATTCAAAACCTCGATTACATAGTTATTACTGTCTATATATTTTTGAGAACTTGATTATATTATTATAATTGTACACATTTAATAAGACAATCTTTTCCCACCCCAATTCTATCATCTAATATGTTTAATAAGAAGTCTGTGATGGTAATTAGGAGTTATGTCAACAAAGTGAGCAACGTACTTGTACTTTGCTATTCAAAGTGTGGTCCATGGGCCAGCAGCATCCATGTCACCTGGGATCTTGTTAGAAATGCAGGATTTCAGGATCTTCCCTTGATCTCCTGAAGCAGGACTTGCATGTTAACATAATGCCCAGATGACTTGTATGTGTATTAAAATTCAAAAGTACTCTTTCAGCACTCAGCACTGAATGCCTTGTCTCAGAAACATTGTCATGATGCAAAACACGAGTGATGGAGTATAGATTTCCAGCTCCCTAAAACAACTGCAGTAATAGGTTCCAGTTTTGTTAAAGAGACCCCTATCGTGAATTTCTGTTCCATGAATAACCTTCCTTTTATATGTCTATTTTGTAAATGGTTGACTTCACACTGCTCCTTGAAGAGTCTGACCCATACCCTCTTTTATACCTTGGCTTTCCTAATTTTCCTGGCTTGGAATGACCCCACACTAACTGATCTGTTTACTAAGTCCTGCAAAACCATGGAGGCTGGACTCAAGTCCTTTTTCCTTTGATGTGTTTGTTTCCGTTTCTGGACTGCTATTGTCCAGTCAACTCACCCTTTGCTAAACTACGTTTTGACTACAGTCTCTCTGAGAGGGAGACCTATGCTTTGATCATCCTGGAAGCCCTAGGACCTTATAGCATCTTTCTTTGAATATGATAGGAGTCTTAAGTATTGTATCTTGATTTCAATATCACAGGAGGGTGGGCTTCACTCTTACTTGCCAAATGAACAGAGTGCAAATTCTTCCTCTGGAACAATAGATATCTCACCATAACTTTAGTAACCTACATCCTGATCCCATTCAAACTAGATCAGGACTAGTAGCAGTGGTACTTTAACCCTAACCCCTGGAGCTCTGAGGATAACATTGCAGATTATGAACTACTGTTGACATAAGAGGACATAGATAGCATATGATATAGGATCTGTGGAGAAGCTCACATTTTCCAGCACCTGATCCAGCCTATTAGATATCATTTGGTTGAGGGTAAAGTGAAGATCTGCCAGTGATACTCTGTTTATTTTTGGGGGGTGGAGTGGAGGTGGGGTCAAGAGAAGCTGATTCCTGTAGGAAGTCTATATCCATTTAGTAGAGCTTCTAAACTGAGCCTTTCCATAAATGAATAAAGCAGACTTCATTTATTCATTCATTTATTCAATGATTCTTGATATTTTCATCACAAACTTAACACTGTGCTTAATGCTGTGAATATATAAAGGGCATAGAGAAAAGTACACAATGTGGTCCCTGACCTCTCAGTTCAGTTGGGGAGGTGAGTCAGGACCTACATCCATAATTAAGTGAGATGCATAACCCTCAGCCAGAGCCATTTGTGGTAAAGTGGCCAGTACTTAGTACTGATGCAATGGGTGCCTTTTCAGTAAATGCTATGGCAGTTGACAGAAGATCCAGAGAGACTGCTATGGGCTAGAGAATTAGGGAAGGTTCAATGGAGGCGGGTGGGCTTAAGGTAGGCCCTCAGCAAAAGGCATTCTTTGAACAGACTTGCATGGAAAACTTGTGTTGCTCAGATCCTAGGATAAGATAGGCTCCCTAGGGACCCATGCTTTCCACCCCCTCCTTGTAGTGTGTGGCCAGGGAACATCTGCTGCTCTCTT
Source organism: Noctilio leporinus (assembly GCA_004026585.1). Classification (NCBI taxonomy): domain Eukaryota; kingdom Metazoa; phylum Chordata; class Mammalia; order Chiroptera; family Noctilionidae; genus Noctilio; species Noctilio leporinus. The sequence continues at coordinate 21,738 of PVIW01005391.1, forward strand.
TCTGGGAAACTGCAATGCGCCACTGGCTAGGGTTGGTCTGCTAGTCTTCCTTACTCCTCCCCATCACACAACAAATCCGGGTACTTGGCAGCGTGGCTGGACTGACAATGCAGTGGAAAATCCCCCCTTCTTCATTGGAGCACAGTTCATTCACTTGGTGCCAAGTTGTCTTCCCTCTGGGCTCCCGGACAAAGCCAAAGCGGTGGAATACACTGCACAGCAGCTTGGGTCTACCTGAAAGTGAAAGTGAATTCTTGCTGCAGGAAAAGAGCAAGGAGCTGCATATGCTGTCACATCTGTTCCTGCTTACATTTCCCCTCTGCTGCAGTGAGACCTGCTCTTAGCTCGGGGGGGCGGGAGCAGCTAAGGTTGACTCCCATCCTGAGGAGAAGATATTTATCAATGGTCATATAGAATATTTGTTCAAGTTCTTGTAGCACTGAGGATGCAGTCAACAGATATTTATTAGGGACTGATATTGTGCCCAGTCTGGTGTCAGATACTGGAATATGGCACTGAGTAAGACACAGTTGCTTTCTTGCCTTCTTGGGATTTTTAGTATAGGCAAGAAATAGAGAAATTAAGCCAGGCAATTACAGTTCAGTAATATGTGCTATCAGAGAGGTGTGCACAGGATTATTGTGCAGTACCGAGGAGTATCTATTGCATCTCGATGTGGGGGGAGTGCAAGAGGGAAGTCTTCTCAGTACACTAAGGTCTAATCAGAGTTTTAAAAACAAGTAGGAGATGCTAAGTAAAATTGAATAGGAAAAGGGGAAGCAAAAGGGAAATAATGCCAGGCAAGGGAACCGCATGGACAAAAACTAGAGGATGAGAGAGATCATAATGCATTTAGGGGATTGTTTATAGTTCAGTACAGCTGGTAAGGAGAGTAGTTTGCAATCAAGTTAGAGAAGTGAGTAGAGAACTTGTGTTTTGCATTTTTTAATGAAATGATCAGACAAGTATGATTATAAAAGGAAACAGAACTGAGGCTCAGGAGAACAAAGTTTATTATACTCACAAGTCCTAGAGACAAGGAGGTATGGCATACCATGTGGGGCTACATGGAAAAACAACTGGTGATTGGGAGGCAGATGATAGGAACCAGCCAAAGGTTTGGGCCAGAGCCCTTCTGGGGGTTTCCATGGGAAAGGCAAGATGGGGTAAGGTAAATAACTTAGGCCTGGCTGGTTTAAACATTTTTGATAGGCTTTGGACCATAGGGGTGGTCTTAGTCACCTGAGATGATTAAGGCAAAGGAATATTGCCTCCTGTGGTATACCGGCTCCGCAGAAGAGGCAGGGCTCTGGAGGAGTTAGTTTGCTTATCCAAGACATGCTCCAGGCTGAGTCCTTGCTCTGTAAAAATTTGCTAGCCTTTGGAGGGACGGTCTGTTCAGAGGGACAGTCTCTAGCTAGCTAAAAGGTTTCTTAAGGTGTCAGAATATCATAATATACAGAAAATAAAGAGGCTTACGTACAGTAGACCTTGTATGTGATACTAGTTTGAATGCTACACTATAGACAATAATGGGGAAATACTGAGGAATTTAAAGGAAGGCAGTGATCATACTATGTGTTTTAGAAGTAGCATTATGGGTACAGTGTAGAGATTGGGTTGGAGAGGACCAATATCAGGGCATGAGGCTGAGTCACGAGTCATACCATTAGTACCATTAGTAGAAGCACTTGCACTCAATGCCAAAGAATGGTAGTGGGTAAGAGAAAGAAAGGCACCTATAGACCACAAGTGTCAGGAAAGGCTTGGAGATGGTGGCTTTCGGGCAGTATTATGATCATGTTATGCATTTTAGAAAAATCATCTTGACTACAAGGCAGAAATTGGCTTGGCAAGGCCAGGGAAGAAAGTTGAGGAAAAGATTCAGTAAAAGAGATCATGGTAGCATCTCCTGTCAGTGGATATGGAAAAGTGGACAGATTCAGGCATTATTAAGGGGGTACAATTGACTAGACTTAGTGACTGACTAGATAAGAAAGGGAGAGTTCATAGTAATATTGCAACTTTCTGTTGCAGATGACAGAAAACCCAATTGAAGCTGACTTAAACATAAAGGGATGTATCAGCTCAAATAACTGAACAATCTTCAGGTGTAAGCTCATTCAGGGCTCAAATGTCCTCAGGGACTGCCTTTCTTCTGTTTCCTCTGGGTTCGTTCCAGTCTGAGGTTCAGTAAGTCACCCCTAGTAGCCTTAGGCTAAACTAACATTATCCCAGCATGTAGTCCCACAAAGTACACTTCCACTTCTCTAGTCAGAAGAACAACAATCATGAAACAGACTTCCACACTGCTATTCTTTCTTAGATCATGCTCCTTCCTGGAACCAATCACCATAGCCCCAGCAATAACAAATTTGGTTGGGCCTGGGCCAGGTCTTGTGCACATTCCCTAGAGACTGCTATCCTAAGCATGTCAGCCATGCTTGGTTATCAGAATAAAACACTGTAGGAGTCCTGTATATATAAATGCTAGATAGGCACTTCATAGAATGTCTGATATTCAGGTTTGGGGAACTGTGTGGGCCATAGTATTATTCACGGAGATTGGAACCATTGAACTATGTATCAGTTCTGAGTATAAAAGGACTTATAATATAGCCCTTATAATATATTACTATAATATAGCTTATAGTATAGATAATTAAGTTTGAAACACAATGGCTTTAGTCCATTGGAACTTTGACTATTAGAATGTGATATCAAATTAGGGTAGGTGCCCCAGAATTTCTGTTGCTGTCCAGTTCTTCTCTGTTACTCCATGCACTGCCATTGTCCCAGACTAGGTACTAGGTACTGAAAATACAAAGTTTAGTGATCTACAACAATCTCTGTTCCCAAGGAGCTGATGGTATAATAGGGAAGGAGGGACATATAAACAAGAAACTGAATTATAGTAAATTAGGTATTATTAGAGATGACAAAAAAGATGGCAGAATTAATACAGAGAAAGGGGCGAGTGATAGACCATGGGAGAGTTGGGAAGTCTTCAAAGGAAGGTCATTTCTGAGCTGAGTTTTGCTGTAAGCAAGAGAGGGAGTGGAAACCCTAACTGGTAAGTGTGTTTGCAGAACTGCAAGTAGCTCTGTGTAGTAAGAACATAAAATGGTGGAAGCGTTGGTAAGATGCTTTCAGCATCAATAACTCTTACTCTAAGAAATAACATATCCACCTCTCCAGTTTGCGGTACGACAAACTTTATTCTTCTATAATCTTACCTAGCCATCACCTTACAATATTCATCTTATGGGTAAAGAACTAGGATTTTGAACAAAATTAAAATATTAATCTTGAGGCAAGTGAACAGCAAGGTAATCATTAACCTTTATGATGTATTTTTTTCACATTAGCTAATCTATAAGATCTAGACAGTCAGGGCTTCAGGAAGTGGGATACTGCACTTCATTACTCTCTTCTTTATATTTCCCCTCCTCAGCCAATGTCCATACATCAAAAGCTCAAGAGCATTAGAGCTACTGCTACAAAAGCCATCATTATTCATCCACAATTACCAGACATACTATGCTCTTATGCTAACTCCCTCCTAACTTCTTTAATAAGCAAACTCCTAGCCACTCTTCAAAGCACTGAACTGCAATGCAATAGGCTGTGGAGTGAGCTAATGTGGGTGCTGCTCCAAGAGCCATCTGCTCAGATATTGGTCCATTGTATTGCAGTTCTCGTCACATGTCTGCTTCCCTCTCAGACATTCAACTCTTCCTTGAAGGTAGGAAATGAAGGGTGGATCTTTGCAACTCTTCTGTCTAACATCACATGTGGTACTCTCAGACTAAAGTAAGTCTTTTAAAAAGTATCCCATATGGTTTAACCAGCCTCCAGTTCTAGCAGCTTCTCTTAGCAATCCAGAAGGGGCCACCTACCTAAAAGGGTGAACACAGGGGTTTCTAAAAATGACAAAATTGTTAGTTAATGATGATTAAGTCTAGCCCGTGTTCTTCCTCTTGCATTTTTCTTTTTTTAAATTAATTTTTTATTGTTACTCTATTACAGTTGTCCCAATTCCCCCACTTTGCCCTCCTCTGCCTGGCCTGCTCCCACTCCCACAGTCAATTCCCACACTGTTGTCCATGTCCGTAGGTCATTCATATATGTTCTTTGGCTAATCCTTTCCCCTTTCTCCTCCATTATCTCCCTCTCCTCCCCTCTCTGGTCACTTTTAGTCTGTTCCATATTACCATGCCTGTGGTTCTATTTTGTTCATTAGTTTATTTTGTTCATTAGATTCCTTCTATAAAAGGAATCATACAGTATCTGTCTTTCACTGACTGACTTATTTCACTTACCATAATGTTCTCCAGTTCCATCCATGCTGTTGCAAAAGGTAAGAGTTCCGTATTTCTTTGTGCCTCCTGAATCTGTCAGTTCTTATTTGAGTACTCATTGCCCTTCTGTTGTACTGTGTTGTTAGGGGTAGTTATCTTCATATCGTAGGATTTTTAACTAAAGAAACTTGAATTATAATCTTTGTATAAATTAATAAAATTGCACTACAAAAATCTATAAAACCCCATTGTTTACTTTTTGTAGTTCTATAACAAATACAAGCTTGTTATAGAACACTCACAAAATATAGAAGAACATTAAGTAAACAGCTTCCTTTATTCTTTATTTTCTTTTCATCTTCCAATTCCCCTGCCCAGAGGTAACCATGTTTTTCTCCCAAAATTCTTTCTATGCATTTAAAAATGTATTAATTTTTTTCTTTCAGTACCTAGTTTTTGAACACCTACTGTATACTCGGCTGTGTTCAGATCCTGGTAATACTGTGGTAAATGAAAGAGGCAAGGCTCTTGTTTTTTTTTGGAGCTGACATTCTAAGAGGTGGAGGTAGACAGATGGATAGATAGAATGAGCTAAAAAATAATTTTTAAAAATGTGAATAAATGATAAATGCCACAAAGAGATTAAAAATTGATACAGAGATTGAATAATTATATATCTCTATAAAAATAACAGGTTATATGACAAATATACATCTATATATATATCTCTATACATTTATATGTATACATAGTTAAAATATATATGAGTCATTTATGCTAAGCCCGGCGTCACTAAACAAGACTTAATTACAGTTTCAGCTCTCCCATGCATGAAATCTTAAATGAGTCAATCAACAATCACTTGATCAGCACTAGTTAGGTCACCTGCCTAATAGACCCTTGCAAGTCCCTAAAGGAAAGTGATCTTAAAATTATAACCAACCTGGTTTTTGTGTATCTTCCTTGTTCCTTCTCCTTTCTGCCTACAAAAGTCTTAGGTTGTATAGCTCCTTGAAACTCCTTTCTATCTGCTAAGTGGGATGCTGCCTGATTTGAATTGATTTTTGTTCAAATAACGTATTGGGAATTTTAATATGCTTCAGTTAATTTTTAGACAATATACATACTTACACATGTAGTATATACATATGCAAAATGGAGTTATATAATTTACTTTAGCCCTGGCTGGTAGCACAGTGGATAAGGCGCCAGCCTGTGAACCCAAAGGTTGCTGGTTCATTCCCCAGTCAGAGCACATAACCAGACTGTAAGCCAGGTCTCCAGCCAGGTCTGTAGCTGGAGGCAAGTGAAAGGCAACTATACATTGATGTTTCTCTCCCTCTCTGTCCCTCTCCCTGCCTGCTCTCTGAAAATAATGAATAAAATATTTTTAAAAAATTACTTTAAATATAATCTTCATTGTATTTCATCGTGAACTTCGGTTTTAATCTCTTCTACTGAGAAAAGTGCTATGTTGTCTGCTTTCCTTATTTCCTTATTTCGCTGTTTCAACCCCCACCAAAGTGGCATTTTCCATGCCAGGGCCCCTTCGGAATGTCACAGCCCGGAAGCCGACCCGGGAAGGACCGTGAGTTACTCCCCTTTGTGAAAGGCGGAGCAGCAGCCTGTCCTGTGACCATCTGTGTGTTCATCCAGCTCTGCTGGGTCCCGTGAGATGCTGCCGCTGACCTATTCGAATAATGACAACAAGGGCCAGCAGGGACCCCGCTGAGCAGCGAAGCAGCAAACCCTGAGGATCCCAGGAACGGTTATTAGGCCGGCTGGGCCGCCAACCTCCCCACACCGCACTCGAATGCCTTTCTGACAAGTGTTTCCCTTCAGTCTCCCCGCGACAGTCATTCCAGCAGCGGACGACGCCCAGGATAGAGCAAGTTACGGGGGTGACAGGCACCCCTGTGGGGTCCATCAGGGTCTTGCTCTAAAATGGACGATTAACAAAGCTAGAGGGAGACGCATTGGAAAGACCCAGCTTCCCCTGAGCCCTGACAGAGGAACGGGAGCTTGAGGGGCCCTAAGACCCCAAGGGTCACACCCGGTGACACCTGTACACCAAGTGGGATTGTTGATGACCCTCACTCACTCCCGCCATCCCGCCCACCCCTCGGTGACCGCCATGACGTTGTCTGTACCTGTGACATTTATTTTGCATTGTACATGGGTGAAAGTACGTTTTTTTGTCTTTTTCCATGTGACTTATTTCAGAGCATAACATGTCCACCGGGCAAAATATTGCCCTTTGTGACATCTACTCACGTTGGCACAGACAGCAGGATGTTATCTTTTTCATGAGCATTGTACACGTATGTGCGTCTGGGTGTGTCTGTGTGCATATATACATAATATATATAATATATGTAATATATATACTCTTAAAAAAAAATGGAGGATGGATGGCTCAGATGGCTTCTCAGGTGTCATCTTTAGCCTGAATTTTCTGGGTGTCCTCAGTCTCTGTTCTCTCATGCAATCACCAGTAGGGGAGTTGTGGTCTGTGTTCTTTTTGCAGAACGCATTCTCTGATATGTTTCCCCCATTGAGCAGGACTGGTTTCTTTTAGTGGAAAAACTCTCTTGCTGGAATATATTACATAACAAAATGAATATTTCCCATTGTACACTGCACATCAATTTCTAGGTGATACAGCTAAAGAACCAATGGAGGCAGTAGATATAATAATGTCCCTGTCATGAAGTTTCTGATAATATAATGTCTTCTATACAATAAGTACTCATTAAATAAATGAAAGGATGGTTGGCATCAGAAATTACTAGGATGACCCTGCAGTTATCAAAGAGAGGAAGAGTGCTGAGTATTTGCAGGAATGGCAGGCACTCTTAAAGGAAAATAGTATTTATTCATTCATTCAGCAAATATTTAATGAGCACTTGCCTTGGGCTGGCACCTTTCTAGGCTTTGGGTATGAATGAATTCTGAAGGGAATTTACCTGCTTCATAGTATATCAGCGATCTCCCCAAACTAGTCTGTAATTTTCCTTAATCGCTTGTTTGAAAACTGACTGTTATGAAGCTCTCTGTGGGAGGGGGATGTGAGGATGGAAACAGCAGCAAGAAAATTAGGACTATAATATCATTAGAGTGCCAACTATGATGTATTTTAAATCATTTCAACTAGGTCACTCTAGGAAGAGGCTTTCTGTTTCCAAAGAGCTTAATCCTCCCAGATAATTTCCTCTAATGTGCCACTCCAAAAGCAGTCCTTTTTTCCCTTTATTCCCCAAGTCCTTAAACCTCATCAGAGGCTGCTGAGCAATCTTTTTGAACACGAGAAAGAAGATCATTATCATCATTATGCTGTTACCCTCGAAGAAAGCATGTACAGAGGCTGACAGAGGATGCATAATTTAAGGAAACATGGAAACTCGAGGTTACATAATAGCTTTTTGCTTTTCTAGACTGCCACTACATCTAATTGAGACTAAATATTTGTATATATACACACACTCATATACCGATACAAGGCTGTGTTTTGATGTGTTTCCCCAGACTGTAAGCTTTATGATAGCAGGGACCACATCTATCTGTTTATCAATAGATAATCCAGTGTTTGGAGAATGCCTGGCACACAGTAGGCTTTTCATAGATATTATTTGAATGGGCAAATAAATAAGTTGCATTTCTAACCCCTGTTTTGAGTTATTTCCCATGCCTGTCTTTTCCTATTGTGGTAGCTTTTATGCTTTAATGATTCTATTCCTGGTATTTTCCCTCCCCTTCTACAACTCTTCTCATTAGTTTGTGGAACTCCTGTATTATTAAAGAGTTACCTTTCATTACCTATGTCTCTGATTCAAGGGTGTAGGGGAGGGTTAGGCCTTCTATTTATTTCCCCCTTCCCCATTTTTCTTTTCTCCTCACCACTGAGCTGCCACTTCATGATGCTCATGTCCTTGCAGGTCTCTCTTAAAGCCCTGATAGTAGGGCTCTTGTCCCCCAGAGCCTCAGTTTTATCTGCTGATTGGGATTTAATAGCCTCACCCCCAGAGTTCAATTCCAATTTTAAGTCAGGGAACTTCTACTGGATAACGCAGCTGTGATATGGGGGAAAGGACACTGGGAATCAGATCTGGGTTAATGATGGTATTACCACTTACTAAATGTTCAGTCTTGGGAGAGTTATTTAAATTTTGAGCCTGGGTTTCATCATCTGTAAAATGGGATTGAGTACATTAGCGTATGTAAATAGCATGGTGTTTAGCTGCTGGAAGATACTGCAGATTTCTTTGCTTTCCTCTATCTCCCCCAGGTTACATGGACACTTCAAATGCAAGGTTTTTCAACCTCAGCCTTATTGACATTCTGCACCAGATAATTCTTTGCTGTAGGAGATGGGAATGTGTTTAGGATGTTTGAAGACCATAAAAGTTGAAAGGCTGTCAGGCAATGAGGTCATAATGTTCATTATATATTTCTTATTATGGGGAGAGAGATACCATGTGAGGAAAAAAATATGGATTTTGGAATCAGGCAGTCCTGGGTTTGAATCTCATCTCTACCAATATTGTGCACCCTATGACAATGGCCAAATCACTTCAAATCTCTGAGTCCCAGTTTCTTTGTGCACAGAATGAAGACCATCAAGACTATCTCAAAGGCTGACATGAAATTTCTAAAACCATAGCCTAGTGCTGGGCCTCCCTGCCCCTCATCCCCACCCCTCATTGTTTAGCCTTACTCTTCTCTGCTGAATTAGACCTCCATTCCATGGTCCTGTGGTCTTGATCAAATACCCATGCTGACTGTTTTCTTAGTATTCCTTTCATTTATTCCATTGTCATGAACCATCATAAATGCTATCACATTTATGATTTGGAATATATTTGTCTCCCATGAGACTATTCTTCACAGGAGCATTACCCCCTGAGAGTTTTTATTCACTCCTGAATACCCAAACACTAGCACAGTACCTGGCACATGATAAACAATGAATAAATATTTATTGGATGAAAAGGAAAGATGGAGAAATACTTATTATGCTTTCAATAAGATTTTCTTTTCCTAGAGACTTTATTCTTCTGTGAACTTGAATTTACTCAGTAAACACTAGTTTAATTAAAATTAACTATATGTAAAGCTTTATATTTCCTTCTTTTATACCCTATAGGGTATAAAAAGAAGAATGCTTCATGAAAGTGATCACTTTCTTCATCTTGCTATCACTAGTGCTTAGCATCATGCCAAGCACTTAATGATAAATATACTTAGTAAGTATTTGTGAATAAAAGTAAGTTAACAAATGATTTAAAATCTGGTAGGCATCTGGGTGTGTGTCTCAGAGCAGGGGGAGATTACAAAAGAGAATCATCTTAGACATTTTTGTAAAATACCGGTAAAACTTGTAGAAAACATTTTTTCTTTCCTCATCCAGCCTACACCGGAGGGCTTTGAAAAGAGGCCCTTTTGGAAACTGTCTAGACGAGTTGTCACATAGGAAGGGGGCTACACTATAAAAACATCATTTTCTTCTTCTGTTTGAAAAGGTTGTGTAGAAGACAGAGGTGAAGAGATCTGGTTGCCCTGCGGGGTGAGGGGAATCTTGAAGGCAAGCTGCCCTATGGGAGGGGCTTGGCCAAGGTCCTGGTTGCTTGCAGAAGACACATTCCAAGGCTGGACACCCCACTGAGAACAAAGCCCTGCAGGCTTGGGGCATGTGGTGCTGGTTATCTTTTTTATATGCACCCTATTTCAGAGGAGCTCCTGGCCCTTCCTGCCATAACTCCTGTCCAGGTGGTAGATGCACCTGATAACCTTAGGCACAAGAGAGATTGGTCCCATGGTCTAGTGAAAGCACCTCTCCATTGGGTCCAGGGCTGAGTTCCTGGAGGTCATGCTTTTGCAGGAACTGCTGAAGTGCTCTTGGCATGTGGTGCTCATTGAAACCTAGTGACAGCCCCAGCCCAAAGTACCTGCTCTCTCTATGAAGTTCTTCCAAGCACCTTAATATCTAAGAAAACTGTCCAACCCAATGGAATTGGCAGAAAATAAAAACCAGACCCACTCAATCTCTCCTGCTGGCCCCCGGGGGGTAGGGTTGACAGATAAAGGACACTCAGTGAAATGTACATGTCAGATAAATAATAAATTATATTTTGTACCATATACTGAAATACTACATGGACTATACCTATACTGAAGAAGTTTCATTGTGTGAAATTTCAATTTAACTGTGCATCTTCTATTTTTATTTGCTAGATCGGGCAACCTTATCTGAGGGCCAGGACATTGACCAGGTGGAGGTTCTCTTCCTATGAGCCAACTGGTACAGAGAAGCAGCAGACACTTAGAATTTACTTAACTGGTGGGAGAGGTGGTGGTAGCATCCATGTCCTGTCACAACAATGCTGGTGCCCGAGGTGTTCCTATGCAGTGGAGCAGTAGAATCTGGCATCCAGTGGTAGCATCGGCAGCAATAGCAGCATCCTGATCAGACTTTTTCTGAGATAATACCTTGGTTCCTGCCCATTTCTTAGACCCTACCTGTCCTCCAGCCTTCCTGCAAAGCCTGTGAGCTGCCCAGTATAGTCTTATGAATTAAAAAAGAAAAAAATTTAGCCAGAGTTGACTTCTGTCTGTCTCTTTTTGCTGTTGTTTGAACACTGATCCTTGGTTGCTATGGTTATGAGTTGTAGCAACCAAGAAAATGTGTTATTTACATCTCCCCCTGTGAGAAATGCAATTTACGGCTGGCCTGGCCGCTGCCTCTCTACATCTACCACCGTGTGAGCTCTCCAGACACACTTCATGCAGACTGTTCTGGGAGGCTCTGGAGAGAGACTCTGCCAATGGGCATCTTTGGCTAGAGGGCTCTGTATGGGCCCAGCTGAAGTATTCTTGGCACCGTGATGCAATTCGACCCAATCCTCCTTCCTTCTCTCTGTCTCTGCACAGGTGTCAGACCTACATCCTGATTTGGGGACTCTCCCCCACTCTCTGCTCCCTCCCCTAAGAAATCTCTTTCATGTCTAATTGCATCTGGGCATCTGCTTCTTGGTAGACTGAACTAACATGAGGTTGGGGAAAATGTCCCTTAAACCTCATCCATAACTTTGGTTTATAAAGTCTTCTCTGGTATGGCCCAAAAGATAGTATAAGAGATAGAAATGCAAATGTTAAGGTTGCTCACACCCTCGTCTTTAAGGCCCAGTTGGCCACCCTCCTGTAGTCCACGAAGCTGATCTGCAGTATTTTAAAATGGGTGGCTGGTGGTATATTTAAGGGCATGAAGGAATCTCATTCTTCTTCCACTCTGATTCTCTGGCTCAGAAGACTGCCATGGTTTGGAGTGTAATATAATATCATAAAGTTTTCCCTACGTTTCAGTAGAGAAATTAGTTTCTCATGGCCAGTCTGGGGCTGAAGTTCATGTACTGGTCACATTGCAACTTTCAGATAGGCTCCACCGCAGCTTCACCTGTTGGTGTTTTCATAGTGAAAACTATGGTGAGGGACTGATCTTTATTGCCATTTAGCCCACGGGGACTGGTGTTGAGATGAAAGTAAGTCATGTTGCTGTGTTTTGTAATTTAGCATTCTGGGAAGTAAAGCTATGACTGGAGATGCTACAAAGCAGAATTAGCTTTAAGGAGACTATTTGTAGGCAGTGGCTAGAGAGCTGCTCTGTGACTCCATTCCAATAACATGAAATACCAAGTTCTTTCTATGTCCTGGAGACAAGGTAACCTGAAGAGCAGGGATAAAGCAAGTGAGTATTGGACAAGGAATCAGAAGATATGCTTATTACCTGTAAGTTATGGTAGTTATGGTATTACCTTTCGCAGCCAAGAGCCATAGGTTATACTATATAGTCTAGGAGTATGCAGGCTATACCATCTAGGTGTGTCTAAGTGCACTCTACAATGTTTGCATGACAAAATCTCAGAATGTATCCCCATCCCATCATTAAGTGACACATGACTGTATTACTTTATCAGAGAAGAGTGGTTAGTGTTAGTGTTTCTCCAAGGCTACTATTGCCTCTTGGAAAGTGAACACAAAGTATCATCACTTTTTTACAGAGACTTATGGGAAGTGGAATAAATAGTTGCTGTTAGTGATAAGGAGTTATGACTTAATTCTGTAGAAAAAGAGAGTATTTGGAGCTTTTTAGGCAAGGGCAAAACACCATCATTGTTTTGCATTAGGAGTCACAGAATGCATATCATATATCAATGCAGTGTTTTAGTGTTTTCAAAGGTTTTTTCAAATATATGATCTCATTCAATAGGTACTTTAGCATGAGAGCATATTATACCTTGAACTATATACAGGGCAATGTTTTGCTGGATCCACTTCATACTAAAAATCTGAAGATGGATGGCATATTCACAGGTAAAACAGGGACTCTGTGTTGAACTTGTAAGAAGAATACCACCCACCCCCCGCCCGCCCCTTTCTGGGTAAGGTGAACATATTTCTTGAGACGCTAAATGTGAAAGGTAAACCTGTCTTTAAAGCTGGGTGTCTTGGAAACCACACGGCTGTGAGCCTTTACCAGAGGGTTATCTCCGTCTGGAATCAGATCTGTATACTTTATGTCTATTGTCCAGTGATGAATGGGGTGCCTACCTCAGCCAGCTTGGCATTGTAGGGGGCCCCGTGTCTTCCAGCTGATGGAAGGGTCATTAATAAGCTTGACAGGCTGACGGAGATTTTCACATGAAGCACCCCGGTTGGCTTTGTCCACATGTGTGAGTGATTGTTGTTGTAACCTTGGAGGCCAATGCTCTTGTCCAGTGAGAGGCATAACAACTGTAGCCTCTCAGTAGGGCCTCAGGTCACATGTAAGAGGGGTCTGCTTAAAGCTGGAAGTGCTCGCTCATGCCTTGTAAAGTAACCCATGTCTCTTCCTTCAGAGAATTCAGGGGTGACCATTCCAGTTACCTACTAACTCACTGGCATAGCCACTCAATTTGAAGTTCAACCTTCAGTACCTAATAGAGGCAATCCTATCTATGTCATTTCCAAGTGGGGCACAGATACCCACTCATCCTATTACCCACCCTTTGAATTCGGTGCCCCATGGCACTAGTGCATACACACATGTGTATGACATGTGCACGCATGCATGCCAAACCCTACCATGTAGACTCATTTGTAGAACTTGTATAAGTTAAAACAAATCAGTGAATAAGAATGATTTCTAAACAATCATTGGTAAAAGACCAATTTTAAACAATGGTTAGTAATAAGATTTTTGAAAATATTCCTCACTATTTTAAGTTTTATGAAAGTAGGAACTATATTTACCCACTTAGTTCTTCTTTAAAAAGATATTTTAATTATTCATTTTTAGAGAGAAGGGAAGGGAGGGAGAAAGAGAGATAGAAACATCCATGTGTGGTTGCCTCTCAAATATCCGAACTGGGGACCTGGCCTGCAACCCAGGCATGTGCCCTAACTGGGAATCAAACCAGAGATGCCTTGGTTCTCAGGCCGGCACTCAATCCACTGAGCCACACCAGTCAGGGCCCACTTAGTACTTTTTTATAAAAACTTTTCAGCTAGGAACATTTCCCACTTAAGATAGCAGAACATCTACTAACAGTAACTTTAACCAAAGAGCAGTAATTTTCTCCCATACCATAAAAATAACTTTGGAGATGGCAGGGGCTGGCCACGTTCGATTACTCAACAACAATAACAGGGGTTTTGGCAATCTCCATCCTTCTGCTCTGCCTTTCTCCCATGGTGTTACTCATACTTTCACGAGACCCACAAGTGCAGCAGAAAGTCACAGCCACCTCCTTCCTGATCCGTCAGCAAGTTCCTGGCTGTTCATGTTCTACCCCAGATAATCACATGGCTGACCACTTCACTTCATTTAGGTGTCTGCTCAAAATGCCTCTTTAGTGATATCTTTTATAACCGCCATAAGTAAAGTGGCATTTTCCCCCTGCTTTACTTTTCTTTGTGGCATTTATCAATCAATTCCTGATATTGTGTTATGTTATGTTACATTATATTATACTGTTATGCCGTATATACTGTATACACACACACAGACACACACACACACACACACTACACAAACTGTTTTAACTATATGGACATTGTCTAGATACTCTGGGGACAGAGTATATATATATATAGTCTTTTTCCCTTATTGTCTTTGTTCCTCATTAGTATGTAGGATTCTCAAGGGCTGTAGCCTTGGTTTGATCATGACTATCCTGGCATCTAACAAACCCTGATTCATAGTAGGTATTAAGTAAATATATATTTTTAAAACTTTCATTATTTTTAGAGAGAATGGCAGGGAGCGAGGAAGAAAGGGAGAGAAACATCAATGTATGGTTGTCTTTCACCTGCCTCCAGCTACGTACCTGGCTGGACCTGGCTTGCAACCTGGTTATGTGCCCTTGGAGTCATACCAGCAAGTTGCTACTGGTTCATAGGCCAGTCCCAATAAGTAAATATTTTTTGCCTGGTCCAATTGCTATGTTACAGACACACATAAAATATTTTATATCTTACACTGGAACAGGCTCTTATGTTTATATATAATGTTATTTAACACCCAAAACCACCCATGGAATAGGCGTTATTATACCCTTGTTAGTAATAGGGAATGTGAGATATAAAAAGATTAATATGGGCTTTATCTGAGGTTACAGTGAGGTGACAGCCTAGTAGATGATAGATGGGTTTTCTGATATGAGTCCTCTTTAGGTAATCTCCCCACTGTACATGGACTGTTCTGTAACTAGGAGAGCAGGTAAGGGGTTAAATATAAGACCTCCATCAGTTAAAATCTAGGAAGAAAATATTTTATTCTTGGTTTTTGCTGGGACTTCTCTTATGGCCTAGAAAATTGTTGTTAATACAGATCTTTCTTTAACATAGATCACCCATAAGACCTTTAGGTGGTTCCCTTACATGAAGTTTTTATGAGCTTATAGCTCACCCTTCCATCTAAAATATCAAAGGTGTATACAAAGTCATATGATTTATTGCATTGGCCATGTCTATTTTGGTTGTTAGTGAGAGAACCCCAACTCAGGTCGTTAGAGATTTTATTGGCTCAAATAACTGAATATATGAAAGATAAATATTCATATATAAATGCATTTCATGCATTTAAGTCTTTATAGGATGGCACCAAGACACACATCACATTTTTTCTCTCTCTCTCTCTCTCCTTCTCTCTCTCTCTCTCTCTCTCTTTCATGTCTTTCTCTCTATCTTATTAGCAAAAGGCCCCGTGGCTATTCCAAGTTACTGGGTCTTGAGAGTACATGAAATCAGGAAAGAAAGATCTTTCCTAGTTGCCCTGAGTGTTTGAAGGGAGCCCTGATTGACGTGGTTAGATTGCTTATATTGACCTGACTTGGGAGCCCCGGAGGAAGTGAGCTTTCCCAGGGTTCACGTCCATGGCCAATGCAGGGCATGAACCTTTCAAAGTGAGAATTATTATAGTATTAGATAGAGAGGCTTTCTACAGGAGGGAATGTTATGCAGACAGAGACTTAAACCACCTCATTTAACTCTTCCTACTCCTGTGGATTTTATTTTTATAGTAAGCAAATATTTGTGAAAATGTTCTCTCTGCCAAAATCTGGGATAGGCCCTGGGCATTATCTTTTTAAATAAATAATAGTTGCCCTTGAAGATACAAATGTGAAAAGAAATGGCCAGCATGAAGAAAGATAAATAAAATCACCAACCAAGATAGAAATTGTTTGGGGAGCTTGGAAGAAGAGCTGAAAAAATAGGGACTTGTTACCTGACCACTCCCCTCTATCTTCCTCCTTGAGCACTAAATAATTTTCAGAGGACAGTCTCTTGTAAAACTTGAGTATATCCTTGAACGTGTTTCTTTCTGCCATCCAAAAACCCTCGCTCTCTAAGTCATCTCAAAGAGCATCAAATGTCACTTTCCAAAGTCATGGCTTTGCAATCCTGGAGGATCTTACTGTCCTCTATTTCATGCCATTGCTTCAGTGACATTTTGTTCTCAGATACCAGGTACTGTTGGTGGGAGTGGAGAGGATGGGAAGAAGTAGGGAGGGTTAAATCGTGCCGGAAAGTGAAGGAGGGGTATTTTCAAATTAGATTTATTTATTAGCATGATGACTCACAGGATAATAATGCCACTTTGCCAGTGGCCAGGATAGAAAGCAAGACTATAAAGGAATAACTGGCTGATACTTAGAGGCATCCAAGTTGTTATATCTTTAGGAAGTTAAAAAAGTACCTTAGTGTCTGCTTACTCATCCCTGGGCCGGATGTTCTAAGCTGGAAAAAGAAAAAGAAAAAAAAAAAATTTCCTTTTCTCTGATTCTGATTGTCAAGGACAAAAGGCCCAGCTCTATCACTAATTAGGTTTGTGACCTTGAGAAGCCACTCATCTAGCTTAATCTACGATTTCTTATTAAAGAAATAGGGGTCAATTATATATCTATTTTATGGGTTGCTATCATGATATCTATCTACATATCTCAGTATCATACCTACTTAAATATAATGTATGTTATGTATCTATTAATACATGTAAGTATGGTTAGGCAAGGTCTGTCACAAAAGTATCGGCTGTGCAAACTTTTAATTATATTGACATTGGCTCGATACTTTCTGGACAAACCTCATATATGAATGAATATATGTATATATATGTATGTGTGGGTATGTATGAAAGAATATATATCAAGGTCTTGTTCAGCAATGAAACATAATAGGTGTTGAATAAATCAATTTCCTTATTGTTTCCCTTCTTCCTCAACTTGGTCTCAGTTTCTAACTTTTAGAAGTTTGGGCAGAATTAACTAATTACTAAATACCTTTCTTCAACTGATATTCTATTTTTCTGAATATTCTATAACTTATAAAAATGAGAAAAGTGACTTTTTTACCCCCAGAAGTTATTTTCTATAAGTAACATACATTCTGGTCAGAAAAACTCTTCTGCTCAGTGTTCTCACACACATTTTTCCCCCTTTTTGGTACCATAAATATATTTAAAGAGTCATTACTGCTCAGTTTCATCCTAGGGCTTCCCAAGATAAGTGATGCAGGATGTCAGCCAGAGCCTGTTGGGAAGGCAGGGGCACCTGCAAGGGGGCTGGAGCTTACCCTCTGGGCACAGCTGCCTCCAAGAGGCTCCTTGGAAATCAGCTCTGGGTCTGTTTCCCTGTATACAGTCACTGCAGATCTTCTTTTCTCTTCATCTTTGCCTTCACTTGCAGAGGAAATGATTCAGAGGACACTGAGACAGAGTGTTTCATCTAAAGCCATCTTAGCCATCCTCACATCAGCTCCAAAGTCAGCTCCGTGTTTCCTGCCAAACTCAATGAACTCAATTTCTATATAATTTTGCAAGGCTCTGGAAGAAATGGTCATGACACACAGACAGTCCAGGAGAATTACAGAATGAAAGAAGGGCAGGGTCAGAAAGAACCCTGGAAGCCACCAGCTCCATCCAACCCCTCATTTTAAGGATGAAGACCTTGATGATCCTTGAGGTTAAGTGACTTACTCAAGGTCTCACCATGAGTTAGTGACCAGGGAAAATAAGCCGAAGGTGTCCTCATGCAACCCTGATTAACATTTATGAAAAACTTGCAATCTATAGAATGACTCATCTCTTTCATACATGTCTTATTTAACATTTGTTAAATTTACTTGAATTATTTATTGTTTTACCTCCATATACAGGGATACTAACTCATGGTTAGAAAAAGATTAAGTAACTCTTTCTGAGGTCATATGGCTCAAGGAACTAGCAGAACAGAGATCTGCATTCCAGTTTTTTTTATTTGTTTGTGTTTATTTATTTTTTTTGTCATCCATTCAGTCAGGAATGATCTGCCTTCCTTTATCTAATTTTAATTAAAGGAAAAGGCAAATAAATGTATTCCTAAATTAGATCCTTACTATTTAAATAGAAAAACATTCTATAATGAAATTGGTGCCTTTTGATTTACAATGAATAGACTTGTATCCTATTTCTACAGAAGCATGATTTTTTAGAGATAAGCATATCCAAGTAAATAAACACTAACATATTCAATTCTGATTTAGCCTCTGTAAGAAAATGAAAGTTAACATGTTTTTATTAAGGAAACTGGTGATTTTTATTGCAAAGTAATAATTGTTAATTGAGGTAACATTAGAAATACTGATAAGAGAAGAGTGAAAGCACCTCTTCACAACTCTACAATCTGGAGATAGCATTTGGTATATAAAATTTCAGATTTTAAAAATGTTCTTGCACATATGTATAATTTTTAAACAAAACATGCAATTGTATTATATGGACTCTTTACATTAGAAAATAAATGCATTCTGATAATTTTTCATATGAATAGATACATAGACTCATTTTAAACACTGCTGAATATATATTTTATGGATACAAAATATTTGCTATACATTTTAGATATTTCCCCTTTGACATTATTCTAAATGATGCTGCTGCTGAACACCCTTGTTTATAGGTATTGGCACATTTCTCTGATTATTTCATCAGAATTGCCTTCTAGAATTGCATTGCCCTAGTCAGTGTGTAGTGTGATTCAGTGGTTAGTTGGTTGGAGCAGCATCCCATAGACAGAAAGGTTCCAGTTTAGGTTCCTGGTCAGGACACATACCCAGGTTTGATAACAGATTTGGGCATGTATGAGAAGGCAAACAAATCATTGTTTCTCTAGCATCTCTCTCGCTCTCTCTCTCTCTCTCTCTCTCGCTCTCGCTCTCGCTCTCGCTCTCCCCCCCTCCTCCCAGAAAAAGCAATGAAAAAAATGTCTTCAGGTAAAGATTGGAGAGAGAGAGAGAGATATTAAGGTGAAGATGGTGGTGTTCTGATAAGGTGGCTGAAAAACCAGGAGAGCAAACAGAGCATCCTCATCTGATTTTAGCAGTGACTTAAATCAGGGAAGATAAAGGGAGGGGAAAATAGGTGAGGGGGAATAAGAATCCTTTGCCCCCACCTGTAACTAGGATTTAGAGATGACCTGAGATACTAACAATAAACACTTAAAACAGCAAAGAGTTAAGGTATGACTTTTCCCAGGTATTATTTGCATTTTCTTTAGAGTTGCACTGTCCAGTATGATAGCTACCAATCACAAGTAGCTGTTAAAATTTAAATTTTACTTGATTACAGTTGAATACAACTTTAAATTTGGTATCTTGGCTGCCCTAGCCATATCTCAAGTTTCTAATAGCCGTATGTGGCCAGTGGCTACCATATTGGACAGCACTGAATTAAACATTTTCGTCATTTCTGAGAGTTCTGTTGGACAAGAATGACTTCCATGGCACAAAGGAGTAAGTGGTTTGGGGTTATCAGACACCCTGGCAACAAGAAAATTGGGATTTGGAGTATAGCTTTTATATCCTGACTGCTTTTTTATTCCTGCAATGATGTATCAGTCAGGTCTCAGCATGAAACAGACACTACACACAGACTAGATAACATGAAGACAATTTAATTATAGATTTCCACTTATTGACAAAAAAAGAAAGTTGGAGGGTGAGAGAGGCGGTGAAGGTCAGGTGCCTGAGGATGGACATGAATGTGCAGGGTCAGGGGAAAGATCACCAGTGTCAGTTCCCTGGCAACTAGACATGTGTTCTTGAGCCCCGAGATCTTTGACCTGTTGAGGGAAGCATACAAATAGAGCTGTTCTCTTTGATAGTCTGTTTTTTTCCTTCCATCTTCTTGCAAAGTGGCTTTGGGAAGCCTTTCATTGACATTTTTGCCCCCGTCAGAAACAGTTTGTTGAGCCTAGGTGGATTTTATTTCATACTTACAGAGTGGGTTTAAAAAAAAAAAAAAAAAAAAAAAGATCAAATTACCCATCAGTTAGGCATTAAAATACATAATACAAATCACAACCAGGATTGGGCATAGCCTCAGATGATCAAGTCTAGGAGGTGAGGTGGAGGAAAGGGAGAAAAGCTCTTGAAGACACACGTGCATTTGGGATGTTAAGTAGGAAAACCTTTATTTCTCTTTTGATTTCTGGATATAGTCGCCAGGCAGCTTTGCTTGTTAAAAGTTAGATTGGGAGAGAAATATACATTTGCTTTTTGAACCTGCAGATAGTTTCTCACTACTGGTATTTTGATAAGTGAATCAAGATAATTCAAGAAGAATTTCTTACTCATAAAGAGACCACCTGCCAACCCCCACCATAGGTTTTTACAATATGTGTGGCAGGTATCAATATTATTATCATCACCACCATCATCATCATCTTCATCATCCCATTTTGGAGATATGGAAGCTGAAGTAAATTTATTTTTCTCCTCAGATCTATTCTTTCCCCTCCATATTTCTAGTCCTTGTTGCTCCCATAATGTTCTGAATCACACAAACTAGAAATCTTAGATTCATCCTAGGTCTTTTCTTCTGGACCTCTGGTCCAGCCTTCAGGTCCTAAAGATGGCTAAAGTTCTATTCTCTGCTCTCCAATTTACTTCTGTGCTTAATTCAGATATTACTCATCTTTCCCCCAAACTATTCCAATACCATCTTCATAGGCATCTCTAACTCAATCCCAATCTAATCCGCTTTCTATCCTGGTCCCTTGGAGACTTTCCTTAAAGCTACATCTTTACCATAACATTAATTCCCAAACTCCAGCTATCCTAATCTTGGTTACATGATTTTAGTCATAACTGCAGATTATCTATGCCCAGAGATGATTCAGATGGTGTGCAATGATATGGCCACAGTGTTCAATAATATAAAATGACTCACTCTTTATAAGTTGCCTTGTTCTAAGCAATAATAGCTGAAGTCACAGGTTGGAATATGCTGATCACATAATGTTTTTATATAAAACTCATTAAAAGGAATATACAAGTACTAATGTTTAAAAAGAGTTATTCACATACCACCTAAAATTATACTCGAGCAAATGCTTCACCATACAGGAAATGTAGAACGTCAGAATAAAAGCTTAGCTCCTTAATGTGATACCAAGACCCTGTAGAATCTGATTCTATCATTCACATGCTCTCTCATTGGCTTTTTACATTTTTTTCTTTCCTGCCACTGTAGATAGTTATTTATTCTAACTAGTTTGGGTCCTGGTGCAGAGTGGGTAATCAATAAACATTTGGTAAATAAGTCGATGAAAATAACCTATCTTCCCCACTAGATGTTAAGCTCCTTTTAATCAGGAATCAATGTACTGGTCATTTCTCCACTCCCTGTCCTCAGAACATGTATACGTAATAAGTGTTGTGGAAGTGAAGTACTAGAAAGTATTGGAAATAAGAAAAGTGAAAAGGGGCAAGATGGGTCAGTGGTCCTAACAGAGATGCTGTGGCTCCTGATTTATCTTGAACTGAGGGTAAACTGAGATAAGAGAGGGAATTCCAGATAGGGAATGAATAAAATAGTCAAGGCAGGGCCAATCATGACTAACTGGGCTGAAGTGGATAGAGTGTTTGAGAGTAGCTTTCTGTGTAGTACAGAATTTAACCTGTCTCAAGGAGCGGTTTGGACTTTGCCCTTGCTTCCGATAGGTAGTCTCTGGGCACTTGGAATCTCATGCCTTCTGGAAATGTCTCTATTTGCCTGTGGGCCTCAGGTCACCCTGGGTAGTCCAACATAAGATCTATAGTGTGGATTTAGGGTCACACAGTATCAATCCATCTCCAGAAGGGCTAGTGACTGAGATCAGCCACTTGCACAATAATCATTCCTACAGGTGATGGGCCCTCCATAAAAACTGTGAACACTGATGATCCGGGGAGTTGCAAGTATCATCACAG
Source organism: Noctilio leporinus (assembly GCA_004026585.1). Classification (NCBI taxonomy): domain Eukaryota; kingdom Metazoa; phylum Chordata; class Mammalia; order Chiroptera; family Noctilionidae; genus Noctilio; species Noctilio leporinus. The sequence continues at coordinate 43,802 of PVIW01005391.1, forward strand.
ATTGGCTAGGAGAGAATGCCACCCGAACTCCACAAGCAAAGGACAATTTCAAACTGCATTTGCAACCCCCCTGGATCCTTCCCTGTGTGCTGTCACCTTGGCTGACTTTCCATCTGCATCCTTTAGCTGGCACAAACTGTACCTGTAAATATCAACACTTTCTCTGTGTTCAATGAGTCCTTCTAGTAAAGTATAGAACCTAAGGGTGGTCTTAAGAGCCCTCTGAGCTCACAGTTGCTATCAGAAGTGAGGGAATTCTTAGGTGCATTTTTCTATCTGACATGGTAGTTGGCTAATGATCCCACTTTCTTAATTCAGATTAGGTAAATTATTTTTATAAACAAAATGGAACCCCATTTTCTTGAGCAGATATAAAAGGAGTTGCTGTCATTACTAGGTATCTTGCTGGCTGTTCAGAAGCCCCCCCAAAACCACCATCCCAGGTAAGATGCTCTGTTAGAGGAAAGAAAGAGAAGAACACTTTTTTTTTTTTTTTTTGAACATCAATTGAATATGGCCTTTCCAGCTGTTTCCTGGCATTTTATTTAATCTCAATCACTCTCAGAGAGAGGTATCTGCCCCCTTTCCATGCAAAGCAAATAGGCTTAGAACAATTAGGAGGTAGCCCAAGGCCACACGGTGAGTGCAAGGTGGAGCTGGAATTGGAAAGTCTGCAGAAGTTCAACTTGACCCTATAGTAATAGAAATATAACTTGGTGGGTGGGTTGGGGGCTTGTGCAGGGCAGGGATTTCACAAAAGAAGCATTGAAGGAATAGGAGGTGTCAGTGTGGAGCAGGGAGAAGAAGGGACATAAGCTGGGAGATGGTTGAAAGAGGAACAGAGCCCAGGATGGTTGGGCTTCACCCAGGCTGTTGGAGATAGAGCGCAGTTACTATTGGACTTCACAGAGCCCTGGCCTTTTAGGTCAGGACTGCACAAAAGCACCTCCTGAACTATTGCTCTCTGCCACACCTCTTTTAGCAGTGTAGAAAAAGAAACCTTCTTCTGTGTTTAAATTTTAAAGAAGCTATCTCATTGTGAGTCGCTTATGATTTCCCTTGTCAAAGGACAACCTTTCTCAGAACTAGGAGGGAAAAAATGAATAAAACCTCGAAAAGATCACTGGAAAACTCTAAAACATGAAAGTGTTTCAGTAGTATCTATGGAAAAAAACATTCCTGGTGACCTCTGCTAAGTTGGAGTCAAAGCCCTCTCACTTTGTGAGATAAAATTCCTTAACCTGAAGTATTTTACACATAAAATGGTAACTGGCAAACAGTGTAGGGAATGGGAAGTTGTAATGGTGAAGTAATAGTTAATGAGTGGGAATCCTGAGCTGGCAGGTGCCCACCTTGTGTTAGCTCATGTCTAATTTCATTAACCCTGTGATTAAATCATCAATTTGCAACTGGTTGTTTAGTTTGTACCATCTTTTCTAGAATATGAATTCTATAAAGGCATTGACCTAATCTGCCTTACTGCTCAATTCTCCAGTGTTCATTTGCCTTATATGTAGTTGGGGGTTGAGTATGTATGTTGCAGCCCGAATTCAATCCCAGTTCTTCTGACTCTCAGGTGGATTTTTAGACAATGTAACAGGACGATCATTTAGGTCACTATAAACTGGCTCTTTAGCTTATTTCCCAACTGACCTTAGTCCTAGTTGTCTAATGAATCTGAATCTCAGTTTTCCATTTATGAAATGAAATATTTGGGATGAATGACGCCTGAAGGCATCTGAATCTTTGTGAAGATAGGCATCCATGAGTTTCACTAGTTGGTATTTCAGTCGAACTCATCTTTAAGGGAAGCAAATCCTAGCTGTGTACTATTGGCCATGAGGCAAACATGCTTCTTCTAATATGTTGATTTCCTTTTTCCTTCTTGACTAGGAGATCCCAGTAAATCCTATAAAATTAGGCATCTGGAACTAAGATCTGCCTTCATATTTTGATTCTGTGGTTACCTAGTTATTGCGCATCTTTGCCTTTTAAATTCTCCATCTATCAATAATAATAATAATAATACATAATAGTAATAGTAAAAACAATAATAAAGTCTAATGTTCATGGACTATCAGTACTATAGACTGAATGTGTCCCCATCAGGTTTATACATTAAAACCTAATGCCCTATGTGGTGGTATTTAGGAGCGGAGCCTTAGGGAAGTGATTAAGTCATGAATGAGATTAGTGCCCTCATTTAAGAGACCCCAGAGGATTCCCTTCTTTCTGCTTTGTAAGGAAGCAATGGAAAGATAGCCATCTATCAACCAGGAAGTGGGCTCTCACCAAACACTGGGCCTACCAGGGCCTTGATTTTGGACTTCCCAGCCTCTTGATCTGTGAGAAAAAAAAAAGTCTTGTGTTTATAAGCCATTCAGTCTCTGGTACTTTGTTATAGCAGCCTGAGCGGACTGATAGCCAGGTACAGTGAAATCACTTTGTATTTTTAATTTATCTAATTTGTAAGACAATGTTATGAACCAGATATTTTTATTGCAGGTAATAACTAAGGAAACAGATTTATAAGTAATTTGCTTGGAGTCTCATATCTTAGAAGAGAGAGAGAAAGAATAGAAGCAGATCTCTCTGATCTACAGATTTAAAGATAGTCATTACATTAATAGTATTTGAAATGAGTGATTTGGACAGGGTTTTGTGTTTTTGAAGTGCATAAATCTTTGCAAAAATCTGATAAAAGTTGTGGTGTGCTTCCCTTAGAAAAATAAATACGATTATAACACTCAATATTTTGGAGGCAGCGTCAAAGATTTCATCAGCTTCCTAAAACATAGCAATTAGAACTTCAGAGAGCTTTAAACCAACAAAAAGAAAACCCTCAAATCTGAGTTAGATTCTCCAAAGCCCTTTCTAGAATGGACTTTCAGAAGCCTGTGAGGAAAATCTTTAAGAAAATTAACAAGGGGTGCAATTAACCCCTTTCACCCTAAGTCTCTCTGTACCTAATCTAACACCTTTCTTCTATATTTAGTTACACTGAGGGCTAAAACAAGCTCCTCGCCTGCCTGTAGGCTGGAGAATTCAGCCTGGTTGCTGATTACCACTGATGTCACGAGTTTCCCTGTTTGCTCCAAGTTCTCAGATTTCTGTTGTTCAAGTTTAATTTGCCTGGGACATTGCAAGAAGAGAAATCGTGGGGGCATGATTAAAAGCATATGGTGTATGAGGTGGGGAGGGGGAGCAGTGAACACAGCTGGAGGGAGGGGGATTGCTAAATTGAGTGTTTCTAATAAAGGAGAGTGGGAGAGCATTTGCTGCTTTTACTTGGGCTGAACTGTACTGTGTAATACTCCTTTCTCTTGCTCTCCGGGGCCAGGCTGTAAGGAAGAGAAGAAAGGGAGGGAGGTGTGATATTAGGGTGTCTGGTTGTCATATCTGGAGAGACAGATAGATGATAGATAGATAGATTAGATAAATGGATGATAGATAATTATAGTGCCTTCACATATTATCTAATGATGTAATAATGGAATATACATATTTCTCTTCTTAAACAAATGGAAGGAGAGTGGTGGTTCCCAAATCTGACTTGGCATCAGAAGCGCCTCGGAAATGTTCTGAAAATACACCTTCATGGCCCACCCAAGACTCACTAAATCAGGTACTCAGTGGAGCCTCTATTGACCTCTAAGTATAAACCCCATTGTGTTGTCGGTTACCTCTATTGGAATTCTTTTACAGCATAACCAAGCCTTAAGAACTCCCAGGATATTATTGCTGTAAAGGAATTTAATCCCTGTCGAAGTGGACACGTGTGATGTTTGACTGCTCAGAGTCTATTCTACCTCCTTTTGGTCACAGCGGCTATGGTTCATTTTAGCAAAAGATGGCTCTTCATCACGTGCAGATTTAATTGGATTTATGAGGTACTGCTTTTGCTCTCACTTCGCCAATGGGAAGGGGTGAAGGCAGGCAATTATCAATGAAGTCAGTCTGTTTCCTTCCAACAATATATGAAGGGATAGAAAAATAGCAAAGAAGCAAACAAACAAACAAACCAAAAAACAGGAGGAGAGAGAAGGATTGATGCTCCTTTGCTCTGGCGTTGGAGGGAGTCCTGGTCGGGCTGTGCAGCAGTTCCTACACCTGAGGTGTCCAGGCTTCTCTGCTTTTCCTGTCTTGGCCTGGTCTGCATCTCTAGGCCTTCTCCCAATTCTGTGGGTCAACCGAATCCTCCCAATAAATGTCCTTTAGACTTCAGTTAGCCAGAGTCTGCTTCTGTCCCTTATCCCAATATTCATCTTTCTAATCAAACACCGTTATTTTATGCAAGAAGTAGTGGGGACCCAGTGACCCTATGGTACTTGCCTGAGGACACCAGGTTAATAAGTGGTGCCATTGGGCTTGGAATCTGGATCTTTTGATTCCAGAGGTGAGCAGGGAGTAAGTGTATCTTTATCCAATGGTGCCCGTGCTTCCTCTTTAAATTTCATGGGATCTTCTGGATACTCTTGGAGTTAGGCCAGAAGAAATAACAAACCTCTTTCTCTGATACTGTCACATTTGTAAACACAATTTCCATCAGTTTTCAAAATATTTCACAGGCCAGCAGCTCTTGTAGTCTGCTGTCCTGCCTTTGGCTAGTGTCCGTTTGAGATGTTTCTAAAGAAGATGAACCCTCTCCTGGTTCCTCTAGTACCTGGCCCCAGATGACAGACCTATGAGGAGAAGGTGTTTTCTATCCATAACTGGTGGTTGTCCCTAAGCCCTGAGATGTAGATAATGATTGAGGATGGTTGTGTTGAACAGGTGGGTCAGCCATGCTGTTTTAATCTTGACTGCCCTCACCACCCCCCAATTTCACTGTACATATTATGTAGAAATATTCAAGCTAGTTAAAGCTCTTCCTTGGGAATGGAGTCTGAGATGATTGAAGTCTGTTGGTTGAGGAGGAATTAAATGATAGGCTAGTGGAGTTTAGGGAAAGTGCCTGAAAAAATTTTCCTCCCAATTGTGATGGTTTCTTTTGAAGTCTGTATCATTAAAAATCCTGCTTTAATAATGGCTCTATTTTAACCCATTCTTTTCCATGTTGCAAAGTTATTTTTATTTATGTAGTACTTACTATTTCAGTTATATTGTGTATTATTAAATTGTTCCACTGCCCTGCAAAGGAACAGGGCAAATGCAAAGGAACAGGGCAAATGCAAAGGAACAATTCCTAAAATCACTATTAGGAGTGAAGGGACATTTTTAGAGAATCTTCTTTAAATTGAATTTATTGGGATGACATTCGTTAATTAAATTATATAAGTTTCAGGTGCACATAACCAACATTAGTTGAGGACTTTCTATTGCCAGGCACTGTCTCAGACGTTTTAGGGTAAAATAAAGTTGGATAAAATAGAATCCCTGCCCTCAAGTAACTCATGGCCCTGTTGGGTAGACTCAGACATCAACAATTATATATATTGAGATGCTTTTGGTTGCAACCGATGGAAGCCAACTTGATCAGATCTAAGTTAAAGAAAGGGACTTGATTAAGAGTAAAAAGATGGTCTTACTAAGACCAAAGCCCAGAGTCTAGCAGGAGCTAGAGGAGAGACTGGATACAAACCCTAGAAAGCCACCAGGATTCTCCATGTTGAATTCTACTCCCACCTACCTGTCCACTTCTGCTTTCACTAGACAGAGACACCTGTGCTCCTCGGACATTGCAACAGAGAAGCAGAGGCCATGACATGCTCTTCTGTTTCTATTTCACAGTCTCTTGTCTTACAGGGCTCTGTCCCTCCATTCTTTAGTCCACTACTTTTCCATCTTTTAAATGCTTTTTCACCTTCTCTCCCCCTGTCTTGCTCCTAATTTTAAATTCTTAGGAAACATTCTGCTTAGTCCAACTTGTCAGGTGAGGCTACCTTTGAGTCAAACAGGTGTAGACGGAGTTAGTAACATTGTAAAAGGTAGATTTGGGATCCATACTTGGTGATTACTTACTCTCTAAGATGTTGTTTATCATAGTAAGGAGTTGGGCAGATGTCTCAGTCAGTGCCTTCCACACAGCAAGGTGTATTGTACATTAATATGATGTAAGTGGGAAAGAAAGCTAAATTTCTATTAATTCTACTTTTCAGGTGCATATCCCAGAGGCATTGACCTTAAACTAAAGAACTCACAGAGGGATCTGGTAATTGGTGAGGGTCTTTACTAAGGATATGTCACAGCTAGCCCTCAGTCTAAAATGCTTTACATCTATAACAGAGTGAATAACAATTAATAGCATGCAAGCAAATCACATATACTCTGAACAGAGGAAATGCATCTTATAAGTCTTACAAAAGTAAATGAAAAATCATATTGGTTATCATGAACTGAGTGGGAGAGTATATTGTGCACCCAGGAGAGAGTATCCTTTTTTCTTCCTCCTAGATCTGTTATGGAAAGTGTTAAGATATTATCAACTAAGCTCTTCATTTGGATATGATCCATAAGCCATGAAATATTAGTGGGAGTGAGTGTATTGGTGCTCTGACCATTCTAGGATATTAAAATGCCATTGACATCCATAACTACCAATGTATAAAAATAACAAATGCTAATGAAATGACCTGAGTGCTGAGAGCATGCAGTTTGGCCCTTGTCAACGTTTTGCTTTGTGAAATATAAATATAGGCCACTTATGTCTCCTGCTTATGTCAGACTATCCAGGAGAATATGCGCTTCATTATTCTTCTGCTATCCATCAAGCCTTCTGTGCCCAAAAGATATAAGGGGGGAAAGAGGACCTTCTCTCTTTCCCTTTTTTGCAGGTTGGAGACCTTGCTGAATAATGAAGTTAAGATTCTGGACTGAGGAAGTGGTTCCTTGGGCCCAGGTAGTCTGATTAGACTATTTGGATTTATCAATGAATTGGCACCACCCCCCAATTATATTTCAAAACCCTAATTCCTAATGAGTTGGTATTATGATGGGGGTGTTTGGGGAGTAATTCAGTTTAGATAATTTCATGTAGGTGGAGCAGCCATGATGGGATTAATGACCTCATTAAAAAAGAAAGAGATGAAAGCTTACTCTTTTGGCCATGTTGGAACCATATATGTATATGAAACCAGGAGGCAGGTTCCTACTGGGCACCAGATCTGTCAGTGTCGTGGTCTTGGACTTCCAGCCCCCAGAACTGTGGGAAACAAATGTTGTTTAAGCCACCCAGTCTATGGTATTATATTAATAAGAAGCAGGTAATTCCTAAAAGCTCAGTTACAAAGATGGGAAGATGTTGATTTTTCACTAGTCATCAGGGAATGCAAATCACACCAACAATGTGAAAGACTTGTTTGCTCTATCAACTTGCCAGATTCTCTTTTTCTTCCAAAAGAAGACAATGCCTCATGCAGGCAAGGCTCCTCAGCTCATTGGGGAGTTACTTAATAAGATGTAACAAGCATCTTCAAATATTCACACCTTTTGACTCTAGTAATTCCAATTCTGGGAACTTCTCCCCTAAAGAAAGCTAATTCCAAATAACAAGAAAAGCTTTCTGAGGTGAATAGCAGTGCCTTTTTTAATGGTGAAAATGGAAAACAACATAAATTTTTGACTTTGGGGAATGATTAAGTAAATTATGATAAATCAGCTTAAGAGCTAACACTTATTGTATGCTTATACTGTTCCAAATTCTGTTCTAGACATTTTTGGTGTTTTAACATTCAATTTTCATAGAAACTTTATTATTATTCCCATTTTACAGATGAAGAAACTGAGGCATAGAGAGGCTAAATAACTTGCCCAAGGTCATCCTAGTAGCATGTGACAAGGTGGGCATTCAAATTTAGGTGGGTGCTGATGGGATATTTTATAGCTATTTAATAAGTTTTCCTGCATACATAATCCATGAAAATGCTTATGAAAATAATATATTAAAATAGCCCAAAACAATGTAAGATTATAATATGATTAAGGCCTTCCTTTTGGTTCCATATCATTCTCATATTTCCCACTATTACATACGTGACTCTTTGTCTACAGTCTTGGCTGTTTTCTGCCCCTCTCCTTGCCTGCACACATCATGTAAATTATAAGTGACCTCTTCCCCTCTGCTTAGGCTGCCCCCTGCTTTCATTCTTCTGTAGATATTTTTCAAAGCCCAATACTAATTCTAGTTTCTCCAAAATCTCTAACTTTGCTTCAGCTCATGCTGACCACTCAGTTCTTTGACCATTGCACTGATAGACGACCCCTCCCAATATCTCATACTGTCTCATTTACACATTGCTTCATGCATATTTGTGTGTTCTCTCAATGGGTCTGAGCACTTCTTATGTGTATGAAGTTACTTTATATGTCTCATCTCTTCAGCAGCCCTTACCAGAGGAGTAAGCACAAAGAAGACCCTACATGATGCACTAAAAGGAGTTTTAATTTCCATACAAACCTTTTTTAAGGTTTTTTAATATATAGCCTGTCTGTAAAAAGTCCAGCTATCGTTAATAGAACAAGAATGGTTTGTGTGACATCAATGTAACCTGTTAGCCAAGGAGAATGGGCTGTAATGCACCTGCATGAACAATGACGACTTCACTGTACTAGTCAGTGGGGGCCATAGACACCATTGAGTGAGCATGTGGACTGTGAGACCGTCACATTCAAAGTGACTGAGCAAGTAGAGCAACAAATATGCATCAAATTTTGTGTTAAATGTGAACATTTCTCCACAGAAATCATTTTGATGATCCAAGAGACCACAACTATGGGCAACTGGTGACTGGCAGCTTCCTCACAAAATCATGCCCAATCATGCATCATGTCTTGTTCAGAGTTTGTGGTGAAACATCAAATCACCCAGGTGACTCAGCCCCTGCTTCCCAGCCCAGATTTGGTATCCTGGGACTATTGGCTTTTCCCAAAACTAAAATCACCTTTGAAAGGGAAGAGATTTCACACAGCCAGTGAGATTCAGGAAAATACAGTGGGGCAGCTAATAACAATCAGGAGAACTGTATGAGGTCCCCAGGTGCCTACTTTGAAGGGGACTGAAGCGTCATTTTTCTTGCACACAACATTTCTTGTATTTTTTTCTTCTTCAATAAATGTTCTTATTTGTCATAGTACATGGCTGGATACCTCTTGGACAGAAAATTTGTATAATCACATAGGGCTTTCTCTCAAACAGTAAGAGTTATAGAAAAGTCAGACATCAACACTTAAACTAATAATAGAAATTCAACTTGGAAACAATGTTTAGGATTTTTCAATTCAATTTCTTATTTGACCAGAAAGGTAAATGAGACCCAGGGAAATGCAGTATTTGGCCCAAATTCTACAGGAGTGGAATTAGAAATAGAATCCAGCACTCACACTCACAGGTGGGAGCTGAGGTGGCCCAGGTGACACTCCACCTGCATTTAAAGGAGTCCTCCCCCCTCCCAGGCTTCCTCCCACAGTTCTCCATTTTTTTCTTTTGTTTGTAGTGCAAAATGTGGAACTCACAGCCAAGTCATCCTCAAAAGGTCCCCAAAGAACCTCTTCCTGCCCTGAGGGAGAGAAGAGACAGTGTTGATTGAACATCTTGCTTTTTCTGATTCCTTTGGTCTGTCCTGACTTTCTGCACACCCTGGCACAGGCTTTCCTGCGTGTCTGGAGAGACGAGCCCTGCCAGATTTTGCATTCAAAAGTTTTAGGTTTTATTAGAAAGAGCTGTAACATTTTGACCACAGCACATCAAGCCCTCTGACATGCAGCCACATGGCCAACTGAGAGCCTTTGAACCCATGATTTGACACTTGTTTTTGTTTTAAAAAATTCATTAATCTTCATTAGGCATCTAGCTCTCCACCCGGGTCAATGATGGCATTTCCTGACCCCAGCATCTTTATTGGAAAAAAAAAGTTATTTCTTTTCTCTGATCACTTGGGTGAATGAATGGGTATACATACTCACAAGAGCATGCTTCCTAAATAATGTTTATTGTGCACCATATGGTCGAAAATTAAAAAGGCCTGCTGCAGTCTCTTAGGTGTGCTGGCCCATAGCGCCTCACTGATGGTGCCGCCTGGTGGTCCACCAAGGCCAGAGCTGAGCTCCTGGTAGCTCTCGCATTGCCTCCAGCTCAGGACAGTGTGCTCTGAGAACTGATTAAATGTGGCTTTTCATGCTTCCCTGAAGCCTGCTTATGGAACCTCTCATGACGATGCAGAAGGCAGCTTGCATTGCGACGCACTGTAATCTGGCTAGAATTAAATGAGCTTAAATAACAAATGCTCAGATCGTGGTTACTAATTAAGAGCGATGCCAGAATGCCTATAAGTTTTACATATGTTCCTTGTTTGGCTGAAATGTTGACAATGAGTAATGCACAGACTTGGTCACCTGACTTCCAAGCAATGCGCTCATTGGCTAAGAGCTGAGGTCCCAGTAAAAACCTTGACTGTGAGTCAGACTGTGCCTTAAAAACTGCTGCATTGATCCAGGTGCCCAGTCCAGGTGTGTGAGTATGTTGTGGGGAGGTGAGGAAGACAGGTGGTGCTTTGCTTTGAATGGGATCAGAACAGATGCCAAGACCAACACTAGGAGAGGCATATATAATTAGTAAAGGCCTTTATCCATCTCCTAGCAGCCCAATGATTCATGCATATCCTGTAAGTCTTTTGTACCCAGGAAACAAGGGAAGACTAGCTCCAAAGAAATCTCATATACTATATGGCCACCTCTCTCCAGGGACCTTTTAGGAAGGGGTTCCTTATAGCAAGACCATAAAGCATAAACCTTCAAGTATAGGACCAGCCACCCCAGCACAGCCAAAGTCCTGGCATGTGCTGATTCCAGACATATAACAGACTTCTTCTACTTGCTTTTAGGGTCTTGTTCTGGGATCTACCTCAGCACATGGTGAGCACTGGGGCTCAACCTAGTCTCATGAGACACCCTTTTTAAAAATAAGTTATGGCTTTAGGGCTCTGGCTGGTAGCTCAGTGGATAGGCCCTGGCCTGTGAACCCAAAGGTTGCAGGTTCAATTCCCAGTCAGGGCACATAACCAGGTTGTGGGCCAGGTCTCCAGCCCAGTCCTTAGCTGGAGGTAGGCGAAAGGCAACCATACATTGATGTCTCTCTCCCTCTCTGTCTCTCTTCCTTCCCCTCTTTCTGAAAATAGTAAATAAAATATTAAAAAAAGGTTCCCCATAAGGACACATAACCAGGTTGCAAGCCAGGTTTCCAGCCTGGTCTGTGGCTGAAGGCAGGTGAAAGGCAACCATATGTTGATGTTTCTTTTTCTTTCTTACTGTCTCCCTGCCCTTCTCTTTGAAAACAATAAACAAAACCTTAAAAAAAAAAAAAAAAAAAAGAAGTTACGGTTTTACCACAGTACCTTCCAACCCTCAGTGATATCCCTTATATTAATACAAAGTTTCAATGGTGGTTAAACTATTTTTTAGAGTTAAAAAAGGAGAAAAATAGTTTTTATCTATGTCTCTATCTTACTCTCAGCTTGCTTCTCACATCTATATTACCTACCTGGTCCTGGAGGACCCCCTTCCCCTCAGAGGACTTTTCAGAGACTCTTTAGTACAGTTTGATGACAAAGAGCATAGGCTTTACATCAGACAAACTTATGTTCTAATTTTGGGCTTTTTCCACTGGGACAGATGACTTTTTCTGGGTCTTGGTTTTCCCTCTATAAAATGTGGATAATAATACCTATGGTACAAAGTTGTTGTGAAGATGAAAGGAAATGATGTCCATCCCACATTTAGCCCAGGGCTAGTATAACCAGGCAGTCAAAAATGGGAACTAATACTATCATTAACATTTTTCTCCTTTTCTGGTTCCTTTCCTTGTGACCTGAACACTTGGCATGAGTCAACAGTATATTGGGTGGTTGGGAGCAGAGGTGAATGCTCCAATTTAGTAGATTATCAAATATTCTAAAACTTCTATAGGCACAGTACAACAATGGGGCCGTAGTTATAATGATCCCAAATCAGACTTTTGATAATTAAAAAAAATACAGATAGTCTTCTTCCCTCTCATTGGACCAGCTAGCCTGGAATCTCTCCCGTACAACCAGAAGCAGGAGAGTGTGACATATGACATACATGACAAAAAGTAAGCACCTGTATATGGTTGGGGACTTGGGAATTCCAAAAGCGAACAGCAACTCGAGTCACTGGAGAGTATGTAAAATGGATGGGAATGCCTAACAATATACTTTCTTTCTGCGTAAAACCTCCTGAACCGTAGAAGACAGGTTTAACTAAAGAGACAATCTACTGAGGTCTCCTGCAGAGAGCTGTGCTATTTGAAAGGAGTGAGTTTTAATTTTAGTCTGCAGATATGAGCTCTGTAATACAGTACCACTGTCACCAGCAGGTTCTACTTCTTTGTAACCTTAGAAGGTTGGTGTCAGAGGCTTGCATTTCAGCCTATGAAATATTTACCAACAACCCATTGGCCATATGTTAGGGGAGCATGTGTGGTGACAGACTCGCTACTCGGCACCTTTTCAAGTGGATCCTGTAGGATCTGTAGGGTTACGTAGGCTCACAGACCTTTTTAATAACCACATCTTTTGTTCTCCTGTTCCCTAAGGTGGTGTCATTATCATTTGCAGGGTTCTGAGGGAGTAAATTTGTCCAATCATTCCCCCTTCTATATTCTTTCTTCCTGGGGTGACACAAATGATATCAGCATTCCCTACCCGTTGCTTATTTATCTGACAGTATTTGCTTTAACTATTGTACAGGCATGGAAACATTTTTCTGGAGAAAATAAAATTATTCTGTGAGTTAAATTCTGCTTACATTAGTTATTTGCCGGTGAGTCCTGATTCATTTTATGGTGTTTCAAGCAAAACTCTCCTAAAATCTTGAACTTTGGGTCGAAAGCCATTCCTTGAAGAAAATATAGCAGTTTGTGGCACTAAGGCATCACTTTAGAAATGTTTTGAAATAAAGTGTGTATCCAATTGGAATAGATGAATTTTATCAGCAATCATATATTCTCCATTATAATAGCCCTGCCTCAGCTCAGGTCAACTCAACACCTCTTTCCTGAGGGCTTACTATACTTCCTTTACTAGGTATGGTGCTAAAAGGATCAATCTATCTGCTCAAGGGTTGGGGGCTGGTCCATCAATTTTATTTTAAGGTGGTACCTTCTGTCTCATACCTTGATATTATGAAATAACATTTTTCATTTCTAAAGAATTTTACTTAAAGCAAACATATGGTTAAAAGTGCATACATTTATAGTTTTATCATGAGATAAACATGGCCAACATGAGATTTCGCTCTCCCAATGTGTTTACAATCAACAATCTTTGTAGGTTTACTATAGTAGATCTGCATCTGAGTTTTAAAATTGTTTTTAGTGTATGAGATCATACTGACTTATGATTCTGCAGACAACCTGGATATTGTGTCATTTTCCAAGGAGTGGGGAAAAATGAGAATCTCGATCTGAATTTAAGCTTAGTAAAGACCTTTGTGTTCGATACTTCTCAGTTGATGCTGTTTTACGTGTATTATGTGCAATTAAAACATGTTATTATGTTGAAATTTCCATCTATCCTGAATTTGAGCCACAAAACAAGGGGAGGGAGGCCCTAAAGAGTTAAGTTTGAATGAGAGTTCAGGCATGACCCCAATATCTACTTTCCTTGCAGCCCAATACCATTTATATACTCAATATTGTTAAGTAATTGTTTCAAGAATATCAAAATTCAAGGCCTTGGCTGGTGGCACAGTGGATAGGCATCAGCCTGTGAACCCAAAGATCATTGGTTCGATTCCCAGCCAGGGCACATAACCAGGTTGCAAGTCAGGTCTCCAGCCAGGTCCATAGCTGGAGGCAGGTGAAAGGCAACCACATGCTAATGTTTCTCTCCCTCTCTCCCTTACCCTCTTTCTGGAAAGAAAAAAGATTAATAATAATAATTTAAAATAATTGAAAAATCAAAATCCTTGTGATGCAAGTGTTAATAAGTGATGGTAAATAATGTGAGAAAAGTATCTGTTGGTCATAAGCAGTCACAATTACTTAATATTTTAGTGTTAACAGTATGTAGTATGTCTATAATAGGAGATGCTAGCTTTGTCTGCTAGCTTAGAGCAGGCAAAAATAAAAAAATTATTTCAATAAAATAATATGTATGGTTGTATTATGTATGGCACTTTATGTTGTAATCAGTTTTGGTTTCCTGTGTGATTTCTATGCATAATGTTTAACTGCTTAAGAAATGAAGTGTTTTTTATCATTGCAGCTAAAACATCAGTGGAGAAAGCTCAGACTGCAGAATTAAGTGCTGAGGTTACTATTCCTCCTGGTTTTACTGTTTAGTTTTTAAAAACTTGATATATTTGATTTTATTATTTTGTTATGACTAAAATTAAGAAGCTGTCCAGATATCAGTGACTTCAAAACCACTGATTTATATTGTATTTACCATATGTCAGGCATTTTCTAAGTATCCTCTGTAGATTTAGTCAGAACACTTCTAGTTTGGTACTGTTTTTTCTTTATTTTGTGACTGTTGAGGAAACTGAGGCTCAAAAGTACTATGTACATGTAGCTCCAGAAATGTTAGGGAGAAGTCAAAGATTCTTCTTCTTTTCTTCATGTACTTGATGATCTTAGCATATATCACTGATTCATTGATTTGGTTAATACAATAATTTTTACCCAGAGTTTGCTCTTGAGTGTGGTATGCTGCTCCATGTTAGCTGACAGGCAGCAGGCACACAATTAGTGATTATAGGAGACTGTAACCCAGTGACAGAGGAACAAGCAAGCAGGTACGTTAGGGCCCTAATGAGATGCTAAGGAACACATCACAGGAGGATATAACATGGTGTGTGCGTGTATCCATGTAGTCATGGGGAGTAAGAATGTGATAAAGGTTTAGGGAAGAGCATGAACATTCCAGGCTGAAGAAACAATATTGTAATGCTATCTTTGAGGCAGTGAAAATCAATCGTTTTGGTTAGGGCAGATTGGGTGGTTGAATATGTAGTGAAGGACTGTGAGAGAGAATGAAACTGGAGAAGCAGTCCTATCACAAGGATGTCTATCTTAAGCTACTTTCAGGATTTTGGATTTTATCTTAAAGGCACCCCGATCCTCCCCTGCCGTGCTCATGCCATTCATTATTAATCCGCTATGACAATGAGTTTCAGAACCCTCCTCAACATAGCTCTCTGAGTAGCTAGTAAAAATTAGTAGGAATTGGCAATGAAATGGAATTTGTCAATGTTATTGTTCTTAATGCAATTCTAGAAACATTATTCCCTTTTATCCCTACTTTACAAATGAGGAAATTGGGGTTCACTGAGTAAGAATGGTTCTATTTCTTCCACTTACACCTGAGCTAAGAAAAATGTATCGCTGCTTATTCTCCCAAGATGACAACTGTAAGTCCTTAAGTCCATCATCCCAGACATGTTTCAAGCTGTACAGCTCCAGCCACCTGGAAATACCAAGTCAGACTCCATTCTGGTGCCTGTCCACTGCAAACTCAAACACATTTTTTTTTTTCTTTTAATGTCAGCTAATGGTTGGGCTGTTTTCCTTTTCTATTTTTATTTATTTATTTTTAAGAGTTTATTTATTATTTTCAGAGAGAGGGGAAAGGAGAGAGGAAGAGAGGGAGAGAGACATCAACGTATGGTTGCCTTTCACCTTCCTCCAGCTGGGGACCTGGCTGGAGACCTGGCTTGCAACCCGGTTATGTGCCCTGGCTGGGGAGTCGAACCATCAACCTTTGGGTTCGAAGACCGGTGCCTTATCCACTGTGCCAACAGCCAGACCTTTTCTATTTTTAAAATCTAGTGTTTATTCTACTTCTTCTTTGGGTAAGAGATCCTGTTTCCAATTCAGCTTGGATTGTGAAGGAACTGAGCTTATTCATAACTCTGGCTGGGGGCTGGGGGTGTTATAGAAAACATCTACTTTCTAGCTTCTCCTTCAGTACAGCTGATTGTGCTCCCCCTCTTGGATAATAGAATTTGAATGCCTCTCAAGTGATTCAAAACACAAAATGTTTACCTGCAGGAGTAAGGCTAAGAGAATTTCCATGCCTCAATGTCAGGCACTCTTCTATAAAATGACAAGGGAACATTTTGGAATTTTTTTTAGCTGAAATTTGTGACAATAAAATCAAGTTAAAGACACACAGATGAAGAAATTAAGGCTCGGATTTGAATAAATTGGCCCACAGCTGCAGACCTAGAAAATGCATGGTCAGGGTTTGTTCGTCCCGGTGATTTCACACCCTGTGTTCTAGCCCTCCTACCACGTGGCTGCTGGAATGCACCTACATCTCTGAGGAATAAGATGCCATTTTCAGTCATGATCATTATGGAATTATGGGAGGCATGTTGGACTTGAGCCAGGCTTCATGGCCAGGCTAGCTAGAATTGAATCCTAGTATTGCTACTTATAAGCAGCATGACCTCAGGCAAGTTGCTTAACCTCTCAAATTCAATTTTCTTACCTGGATAATGCTAATCATGTTTATCTGGCTGGCTTGCTGAGACAGTTGCATCAGATTAGTGGTTTTTAAATTTAAGGGTCCACAAAATCACCTGCAAGATTTGTTAAAACACCAAGAAGTGCTAACCTCATCCCAGAGTTTTTGATTCTGCAGGTCAGGAATGGGGTCTTGAGAATTTGTCTTTCTTGCAAGTAAGTTCCCAGGAGGTGCTGACACAGCTGGTCCCCTTAAGTTTTAATTAGGGGAGAAAAGGAAGAAGAAGGTACAGCTATTCACTCAATTAATGAAGATGCTATGCCCTAAGGCAAGCCCCAAGGGGAGACTGCAGGAGCAGGAGATCCTGAGAGGGGTGGTATAGCAATGTTCAGACAGACTGTTCAGAATAGGGTGGATCACAAGAAGGAAAGGGAGGAAGATCAAAATCAACGCTCAGCAACTACATGTATTGTCAAAAGCAAACCTGGCTGTGACTTCAGATCTCTTTCCAGGCAGTCTCTTAGGCAGTTGCCATCTTAGTTATTTTTGTTAAAGGTTTATTTTATTTTCATTCTAGAGAATGAGAAGGGAGGGAGAGAGAGAAATGTCTTTGTCCTACATGTGCCCCAACTGAGATCAAACCCACAACCTGGACATATGCCCTGACTGGAAATTGAATCAGCTATCTTTTGTTATGGGACAACATTGCAACCAACTGAGCCATGCCGGCCAGAGCATGACCAGGGACAGTCTTACTACGTGTGCCAAACTGCAAAGTGCAGCCATAATTATCTCATTCGTTCATCTCAATAAACCTGCATAGCAGGGGCCAGCTAGTATTTCCATTTAGTGGACTTGTAACCTGGGGCCCAAAGAGATTCAGGGATATGCCCGAGGTAAAACAGATAACCATGAAGATTTAGAACTTAGATCTTGAGTCCTCCATCTCCAAATTCCTTTTACACCTTGACCTATGTTTCCCTTCGCAAAGCCTTATGCCCAGTTTCTGAACAAAGAAACTAGCCCCAAGAACAAAGGCTTATACTCAGAATCTGGTCCTAACCTCACATCTTTTGCACCTCCAGGTGATAAGAAAGCTAGCTTTGATCCTTTTACTCCCAGGCCTGAGAGTAAATTTATTGGCACAGCCTTCTGTCCAGGCAGAGCTCATACCAGGCAGAGCCTGGGCGTGTCCCTGAGTCGCATTGGGATTTTCCCGGATCTGGTTGGCCTGCTTTCTTGCCTTTTCATAACATTCACTCTTAGGATGTACATGCAGCTTTCCCTTTGCATTATTTAAGAGATGGTTTCCAGTAAGGAAAGCAGTTGAAGTCTAAGTCTCCCTGTGATGTTGGTTTTAGGGTTTTCTAACTTAAAAAAAAAATTGCTTTTCCTCCTTCACTTATTTCTTTGCTGAAATGCCAGTAAATGGTACGAGTGCTTTTCCCACACTGAAGCTACTGTGGCAAAAATATGGGGACTCATCTTTCATGGTGGTCACATTCTTTGTATAGCATCTCTTATGAGGAAACACCAACTGTAGGCCAGTCTGTGATCATTTGTGTCACAGACAAGGTTGGCTTTGTAGATGATGGATGGATTGATGGCTTGATTGGCTTTTGTATTCCTTCTGCACACACCATAAGGATGAGTAAGAAAGCATCCCTAACCTTGGGAGAATATAGTCTTAATGGAGCAGATTTGACATCTTCTCTATATTTTATATGAAATCTGAAAGAGGAACTCTTCGCTGTCAGCCTCATAGTGTCAGAAATGGCACCAATCAGAAAAATAAGTCTTCTCTCTGTGAAAAAGCCCATCCTAATTTCTGCAGTATTGCCATTATCTTTCCTCCTCAAATTACAGGATTTTCATAGCTATTCCTTTGTCTTTTCTTTAGAAACTTGTCACCCTTCTGAGAGGGTATCAGACAGAGTAGTTGCACAGTTTGTGGTAGTCTTAACACACCCTCTATCTCCATGGTATTGGAATATAGTAGGGAAAAATCACAGATATGGTTTTCCAGTGTTTTCTTCATGGGAATTGAGCTTCACTTACAATATCCCTCTGTCTCTCAATGACTTCTTTCCAGGTTAGATAAGGGATTTAATATGATGAGTGTGATTAAAGAATTCAGCCCCCCTTTCTCCTTTTCTTCTGAGGAACCCACTTGCTACAGAATGCAAGTTTTAATGGGAAAGGTCCTGTTCTCACATGCAGAAGTCTACAGTTTTCCAGAACTTCGAAGACTGCATAGATATCTGCCAATTTGAGAGTTTGATATAAAGAAGCCCATTCACCAACAGGTATCAGCTACCTTCTCCAAATTCAGCTTTCTCATTTATAAGGATATTATTTTGATGCTTGCTTTATTATTCTGTTTTATTTCTCAGTATGTATGCAATTTGGGTGGGAGAAGAGTTACAGTATGATTTATTGAACTCTTCTAAGACCCAACAAACAGATGTGCCCTATGCCTTTGTGTTTAAAGTGTTTATTGCTATTTAATTTGAGAAAAATCACATTTATTTAAAAAATATGTCTTGCTGAGTGTCAAATCTGTGTCCAGCATTATGCCTGGTCCTAGGAACACAAAGATTAGATTCTCTCCCTGAAATAGTCTATGGTACACTAGGAGGAACCCCATGAAAATAGGAATTGCCTTGTACTGTGATGTTTGTTATAGCAATAAAAGTTTGTACAAAGTGTGAAGGAAACTTTAAAAACTAAGGCAAACAAACGTTAAAAAAAGTCATTGTAGAAACAGCAAAGCTAGGAATTTATACATACTCCTGACACTTATAGAGACCCTCGAGTCAAGGTTTCCATTCTATAATTTCTTCCCCAACTCATAATCTAATATTTTTCTTCTCTTTCCTTTTCATAGAGTAAGTAAGATGTTGGGCTCAGCATTCTCAATTCTATAGTTGGTCTTATTTAGGTCCCAATCCTTGCTCTGCATCTTTGTGGGCTTTGAATATTTTAACATTTTCTACAACTTTGTTTTATCATCTGGAAAATAGGAATTAAATAGGACTCATTTCTTGAGGTGGCTGGTGGAATAAATATAATAATCCATATCAATGCTTAGCTTGATACAGAGTATCATTAAATATTAATATTAATGATTATCATTTTACTGTTCACTCAACATTGATTCAACAAATCCTTATTGAGCAACTCTTATATGGCAGACACAGTTGCAGAGTCCAGAAATCCTCAGTGAATATAATGGAGTGAATAAATGAATGAATGAATGAGTGAGTGTAATGGTTTGTAGATTCTTCCTTCACCCTTTGAGTGGCTCTCTCTAGGAAATCTTTCTCTCTTTTGAAGGATCCTCATTCTGAAGTTTTGTAGGTGAGTTTAGGCAGAGTAGTAGGTGTAAACTTGAAAGCTATTCCAACAGATTCTAATCACAAGTAACTTGAGAAGACTTCAACCTGGAAAATGTCCACTTTCATATATTCTTGCAACCATATTTACCAAAAAATAAAGGAAGACCATTTTCTGATGTTGACGGGCCACATCTGCACACTTTACAGTTCAACATTAACATGAGTTTTTTTCTTTTACTGTCTTCTACTGCACATGACACTAGAGGATTTTTGCCTGATAAACTCAGTTACAAAGAATAACTCCTTTTACATTCAGGAATATCCCCAAAACATATTTAAAATTGCTTAATTTTTCAATAAATAACATGAAATACTTCATTTTCAAGATTCTTTGAAACTCTTGCTTTACTCTGCTGTATTATTAGTCCTAAGGTGTTGTGTCATGGTCTTCACCCAATCAAGTCAAAAGACATACTTTAAACCAGACCCTCAAATCTCATAAATACACCAGTTTTGTCCTTCTACCTTGAGACTTTACCATCTTTTTTTGAGGTAATGATCTCCCACAACAGTAAGCAATAAACTGTTTTGCTTGATCAATAGGTTTTTTTTCCGTGATGTTTTACAGTAAAACAGGAAATACAATCTGGCCTTGTAGTCATAACTTTATCTTCACTTCTTTCTAGCTGCATTACTTTGAGAAAATCCCTTCATTTTTGTCAGCCAGGGTTTTCCAAATGGACATAATAAAAATAGAATGCATTTATAGGATTGTTGTGAAAATTAAATGAAATAGCAATGCCAAATTTGTTTAGCTCTGAGCTATAGCAGGCACTAGTTAACAGCAAGAACACAAAATGTCATGGTGTGTGCCCTGCTTGGCCCTTGCTTGCCTTGGGACTTGGTAGTTTGGTTCTACCAGCAGACTTTACAAGAAACTCAAGAAGCTCATGAACACATTGTGCTTTGGGATGTACCACTTGCTTCTCTAAGTGGAGACAAAATTCAATACTGGCAGAGTTCAAACATTCCTTCCAGTCTCTTCCAAGCATTTCCCAGCTCAGCAAATTTGGCCAGACTGGCAAAAACTGAAGAAAATAAAATTTCAGGTGGAGTAAGAAGGGAAGCCATTTTGACATGACAAAGCTATTCATACTGGTAGAGGAATGGATTGCCAGCATTTAACTTCTTGGTCCCAGACAGTGAGGCTCTGAAGGAGCCTGGGAGTGGATCCTGTGACTTGCTGCGAACATGCACGTACAGCTCTGGGCAGAAGGAATTGGGTCTTTAACAGAGAAACATCTCCAATTCTGCAGACTTTACCTCCTAGTCTGAGGGAGAAATGCATAAACAATAACAATTTTGAGTTTTTTGTTGTTGAGAATTTGGTTGGGACTTCCCAAGTCCTCAATAAAGTGGAGTCTCCCTCTAATTCTGTTTTGTTTTATTGGATAGTTCATGGATTAATTTGTCATTCAACATATATCTATTGTGCTCAGTACCATATGTTATCTCTCAATATGCATCTAGTTGGATAGGATAAATAAATAGAATTATCAAAATTTGTTGTTCTAAAAGTTAAAGGATGTCATTCCCAGGTGGACCTGGAGGGGAGGTGATAACCTGGGAAAACAAAACCTTAGTGACATATTTTTGAGTTAGTTTATTTTGACTCAACAAAATAAGCCAAATAAAATAATCACAATATTTCTCTACCATGCCAAACCAGATCAGATGGAGATAATTATCAATGAATGGCTGAACTTCATTTACTAGGCTGGTAGTACATGGTGTCAGAGAGGTTGCACAAAATCAGAGCCCTAAAGCATAACACCAACATGTGACAAAGACCTGATTACAGCAAAGTGAAGCCAACTGTATCTTCTTGTTAGAACTACAAATAGTTTAGACCATGTCTATGCTATGGAACTTAGAGTTCAGGATATTTGATTTTCTTATTGTCTGACCACCAAATAGGAGGCTATTTTTCCTGGTAAAACCATCTATATTGCAGAGCAGAAGAAAGGAGCCAGGAAGGCTTAGTGTCTGCAATCTTTGTGCTAATAAATTTTACAGGACCCTTTGTTATAGTAGACCAGTTGTTTCAAGTATAATATCACCTTTAGTATCTTCTTTCAAGTGCTGTCACCATGATCACTGAAAACTTAATCAAACCTTTTTTCTAAGTCTGTGTCAAATAATGAGTATGAATTGATGTGTTTTTTTTTTTTTTTCCTCCTCTCATAAATTTATCTGATTGACTGATCTGAATCTACTGCTGGGTTGTTTTGACTCTAGGCAGCATCTAAGTTTGAGTTCCATTGGAGAAAGGAACATAAAACATGACTTCTGGGCCTGGCAGGTGGTTCAGGAAGGAGGAAAGGCCAACATCAGGTTAAGTTATTGAGGCAGCTGCTTGGTCAGCTGAGAGATCTGAAAACGTCCCCCAGAATCATTCGTGTGCAGGAAGAAAGTAGGTGCATGCATTTCCCAACCACCTCCTGTCTCCATTGGTTGAACATTACCCCCAGGGACATTAACTTCCTGCATGTCTAGACTATACTTCCAGTTGAATGACTCCTGTTGCCTCAGAGAAGGCCTCCAGGCAGAACTCAAGTCAGAGGATGCTGGTAGAGGGAGGTGTCTCTGCTCTCTAGAAATTATCCAATACAGCTGCAGCTGAAATCAGGGGTGAGGCAGGGGATGAGAAGTGGGGCACCAAAGGCATTTTCTACAGGTACCTATGGCCTTTCCCCTTTAGACATCTTATTTATCCTCCCCTCAGAGTGAGCGCCACATCAAACCAGATCCTTTGGAAGAAACCATCTCCATTGGCCTTGTATAAATATCCCTGTATTCTCAGAAGTAGATATAAAGAGTCAAAGGAAAGAATCTGCTCAATGAGTTTCTAGAAGCATGTATAATTCAATACAGCTGTACCAAGGAGCAGCTTTATCATCTCAGCTTCTTTTAAAAATGGCCCAGGAAAAAGAAGAAGTAAGAGTTTGTGTTATGGAAGTATAAACTACCTTTGTATCACTTATATGATGGCCACAAAAGGAGCTTTGGAGACTATCTTCATAATGATTGGGCACACAGGGCCAGGCTGCTTCCTTTTTCTGTAGGAAGTTTGACTCACGCCCCAGGCAACTCAGTGGCTGTGGTTGACTTGCTCTTTCTCCTTTCTGTGTGTATCAGGACATCTGCTCCAGA
Source organism: Noctilio leporinus (assembly GCA_004026585.1). NCBI lineage: Eukaryota > Metazoa > Chordata > Mammalia > Chiroptera > Noctilionidae > Noctilio > Noctilio leporinus. The sequence continues at coordinate 66,777 of PVIW01005391.1, forward strand.
TCTGGGAGAGTAGATAACTCAGGGCTTCCTTCCATTGCAGCAAGATACCCTACAGGAGAGAATTTTTTACAGATTGGTTCAAAGGGAGCTTCCCTCAGGAAGGGCACTCTGGGATGTCAGATGGGTTGGAGGGCTTGCCTTACCCAACAGCAAGGAGCAAAGGCTTCCCGTTACCCTTTCTTAGGCAATAGAGATGGAATTCTGTGAAGTTTTTATATTCTTTGCAAATGGTTTAAAGACTGAAGAGCCCAGGAGAAAAGATGGCCTCGCACAAAGTGAATATTCTGACACACCCCAAGTCTCGTGCAGTCCTCTGATAGACTTATCCTGAGGCTGGTGGAAGGGTGATGCGACCCGGAGCCAGGAGAGCGAGATTGAACTGTGGGGCTGCTTTGCTGCTATGACATCAGAAATGGTCTGTAGGGAGCAGAGGTGAAACCAGGGATAGAACACCCGCAAAATGGTAAGTCTCTGGACTTGATGGCTTTCATCCCAGCATTCCCTTGGCCCCCAAACTAGCAACACTTTCACAAGCCCCAAGAGGAAAGATGCCAACATTTTATCTCCCTCTTTCCAGGATTTTTGTTAATCTATTTGCTTGTTTCCTCACAGTGGAGCCAATTGTAATTCTTAAAGCTGTTTTGGACCCTCCACCTAGGTCAAGCACAGCATCTGCCTGGCCCCTGATAGGTGCTCCCAAAATAGTTGTTTAAAGATTGGATAGTATATTATGGTGTAGTGTACAGACAAGTGGACCAGGAGTGGAGGAAAAAATATCATAGTTCTTGCCCAGGCTCTGTCTGTGACTAATAACTTCCCTCTCTCAATTTGTTTATCTATACAATGAAATATTAGTTGAGCCTCTATAGGGAACAAAGCTCAGTGCTCAGAAAGATATAATATAAAAGTTCCAGTTTAAGAAGCAGTCTTTGTCCTCCAAGGTATTGTAGTCCCCTAGGAGAGACATTTATGAATCGTATGGTGACAGAGGTCAGACACTGGAGCCAGAGTGACCTGGGCTCAAAACTCAGGTCCCCTCCTCCTCAGTGAAATGGAGATAATGGTAGAGTACTCCAAGTGTTGTGGTGAACATAAAATAAAGTAGTGCATAGGAAGCACACGACACTGGAATAGAGCATTCAATAAATATCAGTTAGTAGTATTCATTGTGGACAGTGATTATAATAAAAACCGGAGGCAGCTAACATGCCAGATATTCTTCTGTAGTGATTGGAGAAGATGGAAAGTTTTCATCTGATAATCCCTGTGGAGTGGGGTAGGGGGTTTGCAGGAGGCTTTAGAATTGATTTTCATTAGGCTTGTAAAGCGTGAGAAAGATTTTGGTGGAGAATGTGGTAGGGGAGGGGAGCCCTCCCAGGAGGACAGGGGCAGTATTATGAACGTCAAGATAAGGCATCATTTAGACATTCTGTCATGAAGAGGGGGGCTTGTTATTGGAGATCCTGGGGAAGCTTCACAAGTAGCAATTATACTGTAACCTTTTTTCTTTCTTCAGGAACAAATGGATTATTGTTGTTCTTAAGTATGTCAGATACTATTAGCTGCCTATCTAATTTAATAATAAGTCCTCTTCTTCCTCCTGCCTTGGCAATATAGCTCTGTTTTGGCAAAGAGTATCAGGGTCAGGGTGCCCATTTGAAAATGATCACCTCCCCTGATCCCTTGCAGCCAGGCAAGTCTGTAAGACCCTGATCCAGCCAATGAAATTTAAGCATGAGGGGAAGGATCTAGTCAAGGAACAGGTATAAATGACATGGACAATGAGTGCAGAGTGACTGTGGGAGTGGAGGGTGGGTAGGACAGGGGAGAGCAATGGGGGAAAATTGGGACAACAGTAATAGAATAGCAACTATACATATAAGAGAAATTCAAGCAGAATTCTAGTGGAGATGGGGAGGCTTCTGGGGAAGTAAGCATAATCTTGACAGAAAGGAATCTGGCAAACAACTTTTGCCCTCTCTTCCATCCAATCTTTCTCTGCTTCTGTACGGAGCACCGAAACAATGTCAGGAGAAAGAGCCATCTTGCACAATGAGTACAAGAGGCACACACCGTTGGTGGCAGAGCATGATGCTAGAATGATTATGCATTTTGATGGGATCCTTGAAGAGCCACAGAGGCACCAAGCTGCCTGCCTCACACTGCTCATTACAGGAAAGACACAAAGTCCTATTCAGTTAAACTGCTATAATCTGGTCGATGTTATACGCAACTAAATACCATCTGAACTGATCCATTCAGCTAGACAGGCCTTGGTTTCTGCCTCTTAGAACTACACTAAAGGAGAATGTGTAACATATTGCATTTCCTTCTTGAGGTTTCTTTGTTTAGGCTCTTTTTAGTATGTGTATCTCCTTAAATAGATTAAGGAATAATTAGTTTCCTTGGATCCAAAATATATGAAGCACATAAGTTAGAGAAGTTGTAATAAAATTTCACCACAGGAGGTGACAGTCACTGCAAACCAACTCCAATAATGGGTCCAAAATACTTGTCTTAAGGAAAGTTTTTAAAAGTGTTAAAAAACACCCTCTCTTTTTGCTGGGGAGGTCTTTCTAGTGACTCAGCTTAGGAGCTGCATACGAAACCTCCATGTGTATCCTCTGCTGCTCCCCTGTGCATGGCCTGGTGAGTGATGCTAGCTAATGAGGGGCCTCATCTTCTATCAGTGGGATGAGTTAGAGAAGGTGGCACTTAGAATCCTGTTTGATAAAATATAAAAGATCTGTGAAACTCCTTGAGCTGTTTCATCCTCCTGGTTCATGTCAATGAGCTCAGATGCATGCCAATGGGGAAAACAAAAACAAAGAAAGGAAAGGCACCCCAAAACCAGCAGATCCCAGGATAATAGACTATGTGGGAAATTGGAACTGTATCACCTCATTCTACAGGGCAGTCCAGTTATCAGAGGCATCCTCAGGACTAACATTTGTTATCATTGTTATTAATAAAACTAGCTAATACTTGAGTGCTCACTGTATCTCAGGTACCATGCTATTTACTTCACATTATCTCTGATGATTCACAATAAAGCTTATGAAAGGCACTGTCATTAGCTCTCATAATATGTGAGGCCATTGAGACTCAGAGACATGAATGGCTTTCCAAAGTTCTCCCTTCATCATGAAACATTCTTTCATCATACTTGATTCTTGAATAGTGTATTTTGGATAATCTTATATTTTGATTAACATACATATTATCCATTGAAAATGTTCTCATTGGCAAATCCAGCCCTGCTGGTGTATTTTAAAGCTCTACTGACAAATGTTCAAAGCATTTGCTGAAGTTCCACTTGCTGCAGTTTTTGTTCAAAGATCATAATGACAATCTTTGTCTGGATTCCTACCTGGGATACAAGTAGAAAAGATTCTTGTCCTTACCCCAGATTCTTCTCTAGTCATTCATTTATTCCTTCATTAATTATTTATTGGTCCCCCAATATGTGATAGATTAAGTTTACATGGGGAGGCAGAGAACAAATTACTAAGTACTGTAAAGGATTGAAGATGAAAAGATAATGTCAAGGAAATGACCATCAACTAGAGAAGGGAATCTGGGTGGCCAAGCTCATCTTTTAAAATTGTTTTTATTTACTGCATTTTTTTAGAGAGAGAAGAATGTGGGGAGGGAAGGAGGAAAAGGGAGAGGGAGGGAGGGAGGGAGGGAGGGAGAGAGAGAGAGAGAGAGAGAGAGAGAGAGAGAGAGAGAGAGAGAGAGACATCCACTTGTTTTCCACTTATTCATGGATTCCTTGGTTGATTCTTGTATGTGCCCTGACTGGAGATCAGACTTGCAACCTTGGCTCTTGGGACAATGCTGTAACTGTCTGAGGCTACCTAGCTGGTCAGGGCAAGAGCTCCTCTTTTTAGAGGACACAGGTTCAAGGCTCTCTTTGAAAATGAATTTTTATCTTACTTTTTTAGTGATATCTTTATATTCGGGTCAGTTTTCTACCTTGACTAGATGTGACCAACTCAGTCTTCTAAATACTAGAATGCAAGATTTGTAAGAACACAACAGAATTTTCTTTGAAAAGCCACCCAGCACATCAAGAGATGCCATAATGCCTGCTCAAAATATTGGGAGTATTAACTTTCATTATATTGGAAATGCACGATTTTACCAATGTGTTTGAAAAATACTAGTTGATAGAATGTAGGTTGTGGTACATTTGTATGAAATAATCCATATGACATCATTTATGCTTTAATTTTAAAAGTTGTGAAGTACCTTCCCTGTGTCACTCCTCATGGTATAATGTGGATGATAGAGATTCCCAGGACAGAGTCCCTGATGTCAAAGAGATCACAGTTACCTGGGGACATGGGTTGTCCAGATATATTTATTTATTTGTTTGTGTGTTTATTTATTTATTTTTGTTGTATTACAGTTATTTTACTTTCCCCCCCCCATTGCTTTCCCCTTCCTCTTCCCCTCTCCCATAGTCAATCCCCACCTCTTTGTCCATGTCCATGGGTCTTTCACATTGGCTTTTTGTCTAAAACTTACCCCTTTTCTACCCCTCTCTCCCCATTCCCTATCTCCCCTCCCTTGTGGTCACCATCATTCTGCTCCTTTTTTCCCCCTATGTCTCTGGTTCCATTCTGCTCATCTGTTTTGTTCTAGTTCCCTGTATTGAGATCATATGGTATTTGTCTTTTGCTGACACCTATTTTAGGTATTATAATAGAGATGTGTTTAGAGTTTCCTGATTATTTCCATCTTGTAAATATCAAAAAATTCCTTCAGAAAATTGACATTAAGACTAGCCTCTGAAATATGAATAGAAGTGTCCAGAGTTCTCTGGACAGAGCGTGCTGAGGGTGGGAGCATCACGCACGGATGAACAGTGAAACCAGGGAGGCAGGAAGGCTTGGGATTGTCTGGGCAGGAAGGGGAGTGGGATTGGAATGAAGAGGGCAGGGGCAAGTGACGGTGTCACATTAAAGGGCAAGTTGGGGATTTATTCTGAACAACATTGCATTGCCTTTCACCTCTGCTTCTTTCCTACAACTCCCTAAATCTTTAATGACCAAGATGTTTCTGCTTTCGTAATTTCAGGAAACCAAACAAGGGTAATTTATCACAGCAAATCCACAATTGACAGCCCTCCCTAAAATTATTTGTTTTTTAATATCCCTGTGCTTTTCTCTGCATAGCACTTGGGCCTTACTGGAATAGCTGACACCCTATCCGGGGAACACCTCCCCAGAAGTGACTTTACAGGACTGAGAAGGAAGTGTTCCACCTGTGCAGAGACCTATCATTTCAACCTTTAATAATTAAAAAAAAAAAAAAAAAAAAAACCTTAACCATTGTCTTCCTGAACACTTGCCATGGATTTCCTTCTCCCAGCAGAGCTAAGATCCTGTCAGCCTTGAACTTTCCAGCCTCAACTGTTTGTTAAGGTACAAGCATAGAGAGAAAAATCAGCACAGACTTTTAAAATATTTACCCATTTTCTTGTGGTGATTTTAATTGAATTTACAGAGCTACATTGGTTAATACAATTACATAGTTTTCAAGTGTTCAAATCTATATTTCATCACCTGTATATGGCTTTCTTTTTTAGAATAGAAAACTTTTATTGTACTCACCCTGAGATCACTGAAAAAATGAGCTAAATGGATTCATCTAAAACTTTTTAAAAAATGAATTCAGCTTAATATTCAGATGAAGTGTGGATACCATTAGGCTAAAAATAAATTATTTTTAAGGAGACTATATGGAACTTTGGAAAATAGGTTTAGGGTGGATCATCTCTCTATTTTCCCCCTCCTTTCATTTCTGTCTTTATGTGTCTGTTGGTCCACCCTCCCTCTATTCTTCTCCTCTCCTCCTGTTACCATACCTACACACACACATTCGTAGTTTTCTGGATAACTGAAAGTCAGTTCTTCACACTCATTAATTTTTACACAAAGTCTAACTACTTTTAGTAAAAATGTTTCTAAAGTGTAAGGCATACTTCCCTCTGCCTTTGTAAAAACAATAAACATAACTGAGCTTTTCTGAATTATGACTTTGGGGTAATCCTTAAACTCTGATTTTCAGTTTTATTTCTTTTCCCCCCCATTTTATTCTCTTCAAAAAGATAACTACAATATTCTGGATACCCTAAATCTCTACCTAGCCTTCATTCAAGTGTACATCCAAAATTCCCATCCTCAACTGCTATTTGCTGCCCCCTGCTGGCACCTGATGACAGTACTTTTCTACTTTGCATGGGGTGGGGGTGGGGGTAGGGGTGACGGGGTGCCCTCACTGGGGGCTGCATATCTCTCATATTCAAATTTTGTATACGTTTTCTCTACAAAAGAGAACATAAACCCTAGAAAGTATAAGTTAAATAATGTCACATTAATGTTCAGGAAAATTCCAAAGTGGATTAAAAATAACTAGTGGTCATGTGGCATAAGCAGGATCCCTGAATACACATGAAACGTAGTAACCCCACCAACCTCATCATTTAGGTTAGCGTTACTGTCCGGGGTTAGGGAGACGCTACAGGTTTTGATCACACTGGTTTTACAAAGAACTTAGACTGTGTTGATATCTTCAGGATTTTCCCTTCCTTTTCTTCATAGGATTTTCCTTGCTGCGGCTGCAATCTCTTCTTTATCCATGCAGAAACAGAAAAATGTGAGGTAGGCGATTCTTTAGTACTATCGATACTTAGTTTAACAAATCTGAGGACAAAAATGGAATTTTATTTTAAAAAACTTTTTGTCTCTCTCTGTAACATTTATACTAGTGTATAACACATTTATGCTAAAAACTAGCAGGATGGTGTTGGACAACACACATTTCTCTGCTCTTCCTTTTTTATTGCCTAAATAACAAACTGGTTAAACTAGATTTGTAGGTACTTAGACAAGCTTTAAATTTACTGTGCAAAGGTATACTCTTCTCAGACCTTGCTGAATGAGGTTGTACCAATGCTGAATGATCTCAGGTTTGAATGATTTTTTTAGAGAGTTTTTTTGTTTACTTGTTTTTGTTTATTTGTTTTTAGTAATTTTGCCATTTGTGGCTCCTATGCAACTGATAGGCTGTTAGCTCTCTATTCTCACTGCTTCAGTACTGCTCACTTCTCTCCTACCTCTTATCTGCTGATGTTGAACCTCTATGTCTGCGAAGCCAATAACAAAGCCTATTTTTCATAGCATCACACAAACATATTAAAAAATCTGAAGCCCTCTGACCTTTTATGGTGATCTGAGATTGGCTCCACCTCATCTTGTGGCAGAAAGCATGTGGCTTTTGTGAGTATTGTTTTTCTTCATTTTCCATGCCCACCCCTCTCAACTTCTGCTTTGTGGCTATGTTTTGATAGATGATATTCCATACATTTGTAAAGTGCATTATTGTACAGTCACTGATAGGCTATCTCTGTATTTCTATTGAGAACATAATCAGGTTCCATATGTTAACCAATTTGTGAATAGATCAGTGCTTAAATCAGTGAAAAAATAGTTAGCATAAATTTCCCATCTCTGTGTGCATACTACTCATCAGGGAGACCCAAAGGAATGAAAAACAGAGTCCCCAGCATCAGGCCTACATAAACAAAATTAATAATAGTGAAGTTGAATTAAAAACATAGACATTGGAAACCATGGAGTAGTGTGTGCTTATCAGCCAAGCACCTAATTCAGAAATTTAGTTCCTTGACTTCAGAGGCTACAGTAGATCTCTTTGGTCAAGAAGCTGACCAAAGACACAGGTCTTTGCCATCTTGTTACCAGAGATGTGTTTACAGTTTCTTCAGAGACAGCTTTTAGCTGCCATTGTGTGTCCCCGCTTCTCTAAGAGTGCTTGATCTTTTTGTCCGTTCTCTTTTGTCTCAGGAAGCTCCTGTCTTTTCATTCTATAGCTTAGTGCTTTCCTCCTCTTCCCTGAATGGTGGACCTCTTTGGTGCTTATAAATGCATTTCCTCTGATCAGCTAAAAATAGCTTCCCTCAGCACTGATCCTCCATGAGACACGACCCTGTATGTTTCAGGTTCAGCTTCCAGATAGGGAAGGGGCATGAGACAAAGGGCGTGGATTCAAAGTTAGTTGAAGCTGGATCTGAGTCATTCTTTTCCACTTACCAATTTTCTTAAATATTCTAAACCACAGGTGGCAAACACAAGGCCCATGGGGGTTGAATCCGACTCTCCACTTTGTTTTATCTGGCTCTCCACCTTTGGCCCGGCACTTGTTTCTACCCAGCTCACTTAACTGTTAAGGAGCAGTTACATTTATACAGTCCTACAAATACTTTCGGTCCTTTGAAGGCAACTGCAAGGCTGATGTGGCCCCAGGTGAAAATGAGTTTGACACCCCTGTTCTAAGCCTTAGTTTCTTCATCTGTCAATATGGGGTCACCAGGAGCCATGACTTCAGGGAAATATATTTGCCAGAAGTACATATGTAAACTAGAGGGGCAAGAGAAACTGCTGGGCAAGGGAAACCATGAGTCAGAAGACTCATACAGTTCACATATTCAAGTATGAAAATGGTGATAAAGGGATAAGCTGGGGTATTAACTAAATGCTTTGATGAAGTAGTAGGTTTCCAAAATAAAAACTGGCCTGAAAAATCCAGGGCACATGGTTGCTGTCAATTAAAAAACAAAAACAAACAAAAAATGTGGTCTAGGGTTGCTTAATGGAAGTATTGATGGGGCAGACTACCAAAGATATGGTTCTGAAATACTTTATGAGGGTGGAGACTTTGTCTGCCTTGTCATCACTTCACAATGTGTGGTTCCTTATAGACAGCCATTTAATGAATGTTTTTGATGAATGAAAATATTTCCCATCCTAGCCTTACCACATCCTGGCTCATTGACATCCAGAGCATAAATGGCTATGGCCTTTGGTGGTATCCATTGCTAGTTATGTCAGAGGCAGAATCCAATATGGCCTGGGTGGCTTTACTCTCTGGCAGGCCTGAAAGACTAGACTTTGGAGTCAGATGGCCCTGAGTTAGAATCCTAGACCTCTTATTTATTATTAATACTGAATGAGTTGTTTTACTGCCGTGAGCCTATAAAATAGGCATGATATCATGAACCTAAAAGGTATTATAAAGATTATTTATAATATATATAAAATGGTTAGCATACTGCCTAGCACACAGAAGGTTAACAATAATCATTACCTATTTGTTATTTTTATTGTTGGTGGTGGTGCTATTACACCCCATTCTCCCTAGCCGTTTAACAGCTGCCAGCATTGGTTTATAGGTTCAACTATATAAAAGAGTCCAGCTCGGTGGAAAACTCATGCAGCAGGTCAGTCAAACACCTTGATTTGGAGAACCAGCCTTATGAATAAAACCTACATCATGGGGCTTAGCATAGCCTGATTCTGCCCTTTGGTGGTCTTTCCTTTTACCAGGGCATCTAGGGACTGACAGACTTGCCTTTCCTGGTGAATTGGGGAGTTAACATGCTACTGAACCAGGTGGTTGTCTCCTCTACCCTTCCTCCATCCAGAGCCTCCATCTCCCAAGATGCTGTGGGAAGAGTGGTTACCATTGTCCCCAGGGTATGTTGTACATGCCTGCCTCCTATGCCAGTATCCCAGTGCATTATTGCACAGAACTATTATACAGGGGGTAATGGGATTTTCAATAACTTCTAATAGCTTACAAATTAAGTCAGCTTTAAGGCTAACCTGGAAGATATCATCATAACCCATCATCCCCTTTAGTCCCCATCACTGTGCCCCATACTGTTACTACACATACCGTGATTCCTGCAGGGGCAATAACTTCAATTCCAATGCCAACATCCACATGGTTTCAGAATTGCAGCTGGTTGGGACATTCTCATTACTAAGTGCCATTGTTATGAATGGCAGCGCAATACAGAAAATCTGCTCTGGGGATCTTGGCTCTGTGTTGAGCTCTGCCTCTCACTTGCTTTCTAACGTTGGACCAGTCATAGCCTCCCCTGGGACTCAGTTTGTTCATCTGTAAAAGGAAGGGTTTGGACTGCAGTCCCTTCCAGCTCAAAAGGCCTCTGATTCAGCAAAACCCTTCGTATTGTAGCTATTAGAAAAGGCTTGTTTGGATTTGGGTGGCCACTGCTTGCTTGACCTGTCACAGCCTCACTTCTTCCTTCCCCACTCACGTCTCTGTGACATTTTGGCACAGAATGAGCCACTCTGCCTGCTGTGGCACACATCCGGAAATGGACTGCCATTCTCCTTCCTGGCACAGGGAGGGAAGAGTGTGACTGTTTGCATCCCCTCCTATTGATTAATGACATCTACTATACAAGAATTATGATTACTTTGGTCTCATCAAGCCACCTCTATGAATACAAATCCTTTGTGTTCCTGCAACCTCAGGATGAGCCTGACCTCAGAAAGCTTTGGGAACACTTTAGAAAACATCTCTCTGTACCACTGAAAGATTCACAACTATTGTTTTTCCCTTCTGACTCATCTTTGAATCAGTAAATTAAATATGTATAACTTGTGAAGATTTCATTTTTATTAAAGCAAGGTGCTTTGCTGAGCAAAAGCAAGAGTTAGAAGTCTTCTGTTCCCCTTTCTCCCTACTCCATGATTTCATTTCCTTTAGTTTGCAGGAGGGCTTCTGGAGAGCTGCTCCCTCTCTCTCTGTCTCTCTCTGGCCCTGGCTCTTCCCTGCTATATGAAGAAGTTAAAAATGAGTCCACTGCCTCTTATCTGCTCTCCTGGGGGGACTGGAAAGACTGGAGGATTCAGAAGCTGTTTCTCAAGTAAGTGTTGGCTATTGTACCTTCTGGGAGATTGTGTCTTCCTCTGGAATTGGGGAAGAGTGATTTTTTTTTTCATTATATTGTTTGTGACATGTTCAGGAATACTGTGTTTTGATCATTTTCCCTTCTGGAATGTTCTTATTCTACTTCCAACTCCCACCTGCCACTTTATCAATTTCTAACACTCTCCCTTTCAGTACTCCCTTTTATTTCCCCAATGGAAGTTAGTTTATTTGATTACCTAAAGCCTGTCTGCCTATATTATTTTTTTCTAACATGAATGTCTATATGACTTCCTGTCCTTCTTATCTTTTGATAATTTGAGTCATAGATCAGGTTTTTACAAGTTTTGCCCTAGTATGTAGTGCTTGCTTTCCCAAACAGATTGGAGGTTCCCTGAGGGCAAGAGCCCACATGCTTTTAAATTAATAAATACATCTTTATTGAGTTCTTTTTATGTTTATGGCACATGCTATCATTTATTTCTATCTGCTGTGTTGTACTTGGCATACATTTTAGGTATTGCCAAAGCCCTAACTTGCAGAACATATGACATCATCTAAAAAATATAATTCTGATCTCTGAAGATTGTAGCACTTTGATATTGTGATGTAGACTGAATTCTTAATTTTCTCCATGCATTTTAGTTATACTCAGTTCTCCAAGCATGTTTTAAGTGCTGAGTAAATGTTGGTTACTATCTTAGGTACCAAAAATACCAACAAAATCATCAGGCTCCCTGGACCCAAGTAATGTTACTCTCTGAGCAAGTCATTTTAATATTTAGGCTTATTTTCTTATCCAACAATGGGAACAATAACTCTTTCTTGAAAAGATATACAAAAGTTTTTAAAATTGAAAAGTGCAGGGTTATCATTTTTGTCCTTCTTAACTCATTGAGAAGATCTGCCTTATGAAAAGTGATCTTTTTTTGAATATAGGAGGTTTTCTTCTTTTTGTTTATGTCATTTTTACTTACAGAAAAGGGGAAACCTTTGTGAAGGGTAGTTTTATGCGCCTACAGTAAGTAGTATGAGTGATAGAGAATTGCTAGCATGATAATGTCAAGTTTCTCCCCTTCACCTTCATTTTTATCTATTTCCAGCAGGCCACTTAGAACTTCTAATTTTTAAAATTTCTCTGTCCTTTTTCCCCCTTTCCTTTCTTTCAAACCACTGTTGCCACCATAGCCAAACCCTTAAATATGATAATTTACTGAAGAGATATGTGTCAAGTTCTTATTATGGTTGCTTACCTAAACACCAAGATACAGGAATAAACAAAACTGACCTAATCCTGCCTTCACTAAGCTTACTTTCTAAACTAAAGTCAAAAGATATGTAAAATAGATAACTGAAATCCAAAGTATACTGGCGGAGTAAGAGCCACAGAGGAGTACCTGGCTGGTGGCACAGTGGAAAAGGCGCCAGCCTGTGAACCCAAAGGTTGCCAGTTTGATTCCCAGCCAGGGCACATAACCAGGTTGCAAGCCAGGTCTCCAGCCAGGTCTGTAGTTGGAGGCAGGTGAAACGCAACCATACATTGATGTCTCTCTCCCTCTCTGCCTCTCTCCCTTCCCATCTCTATAAAAATAATAAATAAAATCTTAAAAAAAAAAAAAAAAAAAAAAGAGCCACAGAGAAAGATAAAGCAGCAGATAGGAATGCTAGGGGTGATAGCTACATGTTCTGAGTAGGTTGCATAAGAAAATCCTTGTATGACAATTGGAAAACAGTGAGGGACAAGCCATACAGATATATCTTGGAAGAACATTCCAGGGAGTGTGAGCAGTTTATAGCAAAACTGTGAGGTAAGAGAGGAAGCTGAGGATGTAGAGACAGGGGCCAGTCAAGCAGGAGCCTGAAGACCATTGTAAGGAATTTGGGTTTTCTGCCAAATGCGACGTACAGCCATCAGAGCATTTTAAGAAGAGAAAAGACAGGGTTAAACTTACGTTTGAATAGAATTAGCTGGGCTGCTGAGATCGGCTTAATAAGGGCAGGTGGAAAAGTAAGGTAACCAATTAAGAGGCTATGGTGATAACCTTGTGAAAGATGATGGTGGCTTAGTGGCTTGGACCAGACCAAGAGTGGCAGAAGTTGTGAGAAGTGGCATGGTATACATAGATTTTGAAGGCAGAGCCAAGAAAAGTTGCCAATGGGTTAGACGTGGGGTGCAAGAAAAGAAGTGCATTCAAGGATGATGGCAAGGCTGTGGGCTGGAGAAATGGAGTTGCTGTTCTGTGAGAAAAGGATGCTTGAGACACTTCAGTTTGAGTGTTTACAACAATATGGACTTCAAGGCTGAGGTTCAGGAGGGACAGTTAACATAGGGAGGCAGAAACATAGGCATAGTATTAAAAAGCATCAGATTGGATGAAATAATTGGGAGAGTTCATGTGCCCAGAAAAATGAGGAGGTGCAGAGGCTGATCCCTATGGCATTTTAATATCTAGACTGGAGAGGTGGGAGGATCCAGCAAGCCAGGCCAGCTGGTGAGGTGGGAGCAAAGCCAGAAGACCATGGTGTCCTGTAAGCCAAGTGGAGAAACTGTCAGGGAAGGGATCACATGTGCAAATGTCAAATGCTGCAAAGTAAGGTGAGGAATAGTGAAATGTTCCTTGGCTAGAATCCTAGTTTTTCTATCCCAGATTTTTAAACTTTTTTTTTAAAACATATTATTCATTATATTGTAGAGAAAAGGGCAGGGAGGGAGGAAGAAATGGAGAGAAGCATCAATGTATGGTTGCCTTTCACCTGCCTCCAATGAAGGACCTGGCTGGAGATTTGGCATGCAATAAGGTTATGTGCCTGGCTGGGAATTGAACCAGCAACCTTTGGGTTCACAGGCTCAAACCCAAAAGTGGGGTCATTTATTCTCTGTGCCACCAGCCAGGGCTATCCCATTTGATAACCATTTGATTTAGCTCCTTAGAACATGGTTCTTATTAGGTTTTACTCAGAACAACTTCCACTGGACTTGATTATTTTAAAGTCCAAATGCCTTTGCTTCTCCTTTTAGATCTTATAAAATGTCTCCACTCCTCACTGTCTAGCAGAAAATGGCTTATCTCTTGGAGGTTCCTGTACCGCTCATGTTCTTCTCTCACTCTGCATGTTTGCATATGCTACATCCACCACTGCATATGGCTGTCCCATCCTCTCTGACCTTCCAAATCCTCCTCATCCCCCATCTTCCAGAAAACCCTCACTATGCCAGGTCTTGAGGTCCTCTCCCATTTCTGAGTCCCTACACCTCTCCACTACCCCGTTCACAGTGGCACTCCTACTGTTTCATGATTTTCCAACAATCCCCAAGCAGATGTGCCATGTTCTTTATGAGACTGTGAACACCTTTAGAATAGGCACCATGCTTTAAGTCCCATAGCATTTGTAGCTCCCTGAAAAAGTAGGTGTTCAGGATTAGTCCCTTAATGAGACTCCAACGAACACTTTGAACTACTGGAAATTAGAACTGAAATGGAAATGCCTCATTAACTATTTGATCGATCCAGAGATTTTCTTTCCTTTGTTTCATATCAGTAGTATTGTTTCTTGACTGGGATGCCTTGCAGGAAATCTCAGTTGATAACAAGGATAAATGTAGTGCTGCAGTGGTTGAAGGCGGGGGTAGGAGCTCTGAACTTGACTATGTGTTCATCCTTTTCCTGTAGTCACTCTATCCTTACCCCCAGGGCAGCCTCAGAGGCACTTCATGGAACCCAAGGTTACAGATGAAAACTTTGAAATTCGGAGACAGTTCATATTAGTTCCTGTGTCCCCAAATATTGCACTTTGTTTACATTGTATAAAATGAGTGACTGAATGAATGAATGAGTTAATGACTGAAAAAAGAGATAGGAAGTAGAGATTCATTCATTGCTATTCACTCATCAAGGGCAGTAAACTCGCTCTTTCTTGACTTATCTTGGTCTCAACAAGAAAGAATGAACACAATGCCCATTGTATGGATGAAGCTGAGGATGGAGAGTTTGATTGCCTCATGGTAGGAGATGAAGATAGAATTCAAATGCGCCTTCAAAATCCTAGTACTGAAGCTTGCAATCTTTCTGCTGTGTCAGATTCCTGGAGTAGAAATAAGAGACTACAGAGAAGTAAGGAAATTACTGACTAACTGAAAGTCTTAGTTATTAGCTCTACCTGATTTTAGGAAGAACAAAAGAAGTAAGAAAATCCGGTCAGAGGGTATTTGGAATTTATGCACCAAATACTAGTACAGCCCTTATCTTCCATTTTTCTCTTTTCTCCCAACTCCTCTCTCTCTTTTTGTGTTTTACAATGTCAGTACAAGACAACTATGAAGATAATTTATTAGCAAAGGGCTATAGAGTTATGGACCAGAAGCTAATTTTGCATTGTAGGACTGATCCCTGTTAAAAGCATATTTCATAAATTTAAAAAGATGAAACTTTTGGGGTGGGTACAAAACACAGCATCACTATTTATCATGTTTAATGTATTTTGCAAACAGTGTCTCAGCCAGAAGAATCTTACCAATCTTGTCTGGGATGGGCATGTGTCAGGAGTATTAAAGGTGGTAAAGGTACGAACATTACTTTGGGAGGGTCTTTGGGATACATACTGCACATTTGTCTAACATTTTATGACAAACAACATTTTTTGGTAGCCCAGTTTATGTTTGTCTGGGAATGCTAAGGACTATTAAAAATGAAGTCAAATGACTTCTTGCATGGAATGTAAAATACATATACTCTGGGAGCTTCATAAATGTTAATTTTAAGAAGTTCTAGAGTCTAAATTCTCTATATTAGAGAAACTGTGAATATTCAGGTACATGGAAAGAATAATTATGTCATATCTAGGTGATGTTTTTAGTTTTATAACTTACTTTTACACATCTTATCTTATTTAATTCTCATCACAACCTTCTGTTATGATTGATAATATACTCCCCTTCAAATGATGAGGAGTTTGGGAATCAAAGAAATTACCCAAGGTCATAGAACTTTAAACTCATGTTCTACATGAGGTGGGAAAATTGTGTTATTTTGTTACATTATGATATACTTACCATACTCTTTATTATGATAAAAATGCACATTTTTCTCTTCCCAGGCAAAAATTCCTCAGGCCTTGAAGCCTTAGTAATTTTCATTGGCACCTAATTACTGAACTAGTAGAATCTATGAATGCTTCTGCCAGGTATTGGTAGAAAACCAAAATAAAACAATGTATTCTGTATAGCAATCTGTGGTTGACAGAGTACATTTATCTACAGTATCATATTCATTCCTCCCAATAATCTTGAGAACCAGTTATAGATGAACTGGCTAAGGGACTTGGTAAAAGTCACATGCTGAAAGATAGTAAGAGAAGAGACATAAACTTGGTTTTAGATGTCAGGTCCAGAGATACCACATATGGAATACAGAACACTTGATTTGGCATATAGTAAGTGCTTAAGACATGTTAGTTGCATTCTATTATTAGTTTCCTTGTTATTCTTTGCACTAAACTGAGTTGTAAGTATGCCTCTCTTTGACCAAGTTGGCTCATGTCTACAAACCCAGCCAGTGTGCCATTCTTTAATTGGCCTGAGAAGCCACTCAGCTGCAAATAGTCAAACAAGTGTGTGGAAGCTGAAAGCTGAACTGAAGTAAGACAATTATTAAGCAGTTGGGAAACTTCACAAGCAGAAGTGGACTTTATTTTACAATGTGGCAAACTGGGCAGACATTTTATGCTTCTTAGCTAAGATGGTTTTTTGGTTTTATTAATTTTCTCAAGATTGCAGGGAGTGGGGCAATGCTGCCATGGGAGCACTATAAATCAATGACTCTTTGGTTTGCTGTGAAAGAAAAGTTGCAGTCATATGGAGGTGCTCTCAGACAAACTTTAAACTGAGCAATTGGGCAGTTATTCAGGATCATGCTATCAGGATAAAAAATACTGTGTCTTTGTTTAATACAGAACTTAACTAGAAGCTCTCATAACTATCATTTATTACATGTTTACCCTAGTCAAGGACTATGACAGGTAAATTATACAAAAGGAGACCATGTATCCAGGTATGCTTGAGAGAGTCCAAATACTACTTGTCTGTCCTTGCATAAATATTAATAGTTTCCTTTCACTCTCAAAGTTGACCTAGAAGAACAAACAGGTAGAAGGATAGATAGATGGGCATACATGTGATTATACGCTTTAGAAAATAATGTTAAGTATATAGTCTAAGTAGTAGATACATATGGTGATAGATAAAACTTTTTTCAACTTTTTAAAATATTAGGAAAAAATATCATGGTTTGGATGATAAATTATATGGTTACCAAATATGCAGAGAACCTAATTTAATACCTGAAATCGCCCTGTAAGTTAGATATAGTTATCTGCATTTTGCAGATGATAAAGCTGAGTCAAGAAGTTAAGGAAGAAGGAACCATGGACATGGACAACAGGTGGGATTGACTTTGGGGGGAATGGGTGGGTGGGGAGGGGGACAGATGGGAGCAAAAAGGGGATGGATGTAATACAACAACAATAAAATAAAATAAAAAAAAAAGAAGAAGAAGAAGAAGTTAAGGAAAAGGTCCATGGTGCACATGGAGAAAATGGGAAGGACCTGCAGCAGTGCATCTGCAGAACCCACACAACTGGAAAAATGCTATACTGCCTTAAGTATGTGGTCACAGTAAATACCTTTCTTGTGATTGTTATTTAAATTTTACAGAGCTAGGTTTCCCAGAATACACTTTAGAAAACATTGCCATAGAGGAAAGGCAGAGGGAACAGAGAGAAACTCATATTTATTTATCTTTTTACTAGCATTTATTGGTTAATTTTCTGTCTAGCACTTTATATACTCACATTATTAATAGACATTAATATGTTTATTTTATAGTGACAAAATGAACAAAAAAATACTAAATAATGTGTCTATGATCACACATCTAGTAAGTTGCCAAACCGGAATTTAATATGGGAATATTTGCCTTCTTCACCCCTTGATTATTTTTTAAAAAATACATAAATTTGTCCACTCTACCTCTATCATGAGCTTAGCCTAAAAATTGAAATGCTTATCCATGAAGAAAGGGCCTAAATATTATGGGCAAATATTTTGAATACAAACTGATAGTACCATTAGAATAATTTACAAAACTTCTCTTAATAACACATTTTGAAAGAATAATGAGAGAGAAATTAATCAACTTTTAAGTGTGTCAGGAGAGTCTATGATAATACACTTATCCAAATTCTTTAGCCACCTTTAAGTCAGCACTTACTAAGTGAGGGAATTGAAAATTAATTACTCCTATTTCCTCTTAGGAAAGACAGATAAATTACACTTCCTAATTTTCTGCTTTGTGCTTGGCACTATGACCTTCTTTGTGATAGTTCCTTATCTGCAAAATGGATATAATAGTAACAGTACCAATCTTATAGGGTGGTAGCTTGGAAATCAAATAATATCTGCAAGGTACTTAGGACAGTGCTTGCATCATATTAAGGTGACATTTACCCTTGTATTCATTTATTTAACCAATAGTTATTGGATATGTACTATGTGCTACTCATCATTCTGTGTGCCAGAGATGTATCTGTGAACAGAATAGATGAAGGGCCTGCTCTCATGAGACTTATGTTTGGCATGGAAATCAGATAATTCATGGATGAAAAAAATAAATATATATCAGGTGCTACATTAGTCAGGACCAGGTTGTGCTGCAGTAAAAAGTAACCCCCACTCTTTGCCGATTAGCCCAATAAAAGTTTATTGCTCACGCATGTTACCTATTTAAAGCAAGTTAGCAGAGGGGATTTGCAATTCAGTTATGTAGGGATTCAGGATAGAAGCTCCATCATGACCCAAAGCCATGATCGTCAACAGAAACATGATGACTTGTACGCCGTCTCTTAAAGCTCCTACTTGGAGGGACATGCCACATAGCAAAGGCAAGTCATATGTCAGTACCTAATGTCAAAGGAGTAGGGGGCAGAAGACTGCCTGTGCTCAGAAGGAGTGCAGAGCTGCCCTGAAAGTGATCACATTCAATGAGAAAAAGCCTGGAAGAGAAGCAAAGCAAGGTAATGGGCACTAGGGGACACTTGATGGGGGGAGGGTGTGTTTTTTATATAGAACAGTCAGGGAGGACCTCAATAGTAGGGTGACATTCAAGTGTGAAAAAATGATGGCAGTAAGGAAGTAGGTCTTATAGTTCTCTAGGAGAGCAGTTTTCTAGTCTAAAAAGGTAGCCAGGTTAAAAGCCCTGAGACAGGAGGTGTCTTGACAAGTTTGCAAAATAGCAAGAAAATCTGGATGATTGAAATGGAGGGAGCAAGGGTAAGAGTGAGGGAGAGTAGGTCGAAGAGAGAGCAGGAGGCTAGATCAGGTAGAGCTTTTAGGGGCAATGGGAACACTTTGGCTTTAGTGCTGAGTAGGTCTAGCATTTTGAAAAGAGGAGAGATGTTATTTGTTGTACATGTTAATGGGGTCCCTCCAGCTGCTTTCTGGAGAAGGGAGCTTCTAAATAATCCAGGTGAGAGATGATGCTGGTTTGGATCAAATGGACAGCCTTAAAGATGAGAAAAGGTGATAGTATAGATATATTTTGAAAATAGATTTGAGAATTTGCTCACTGCCCATATAGGCATTATTGAAGAAAGAGGGAGGAGTTAAGAGCAAAGCCGAAGTGTTTAACGTAACTGTAAGGGTAAGTTGTAATTTATAAAGAGGTGAAAACTTTGAGAGGAGAGCTCATAAAATGTTGTCATAGATATGATTGTTTAGCCTTTGGTAGCAGCTCTATGAGGAATATTTTACTAACCTCATTTTAGGAAATATAGAGCTGATGCTTAGAATGTTAAGTGGCTTAACCAGGGAAATAGCTCCAGATCATTTGGTTCCTGACTCCAGTAGGGATATGGTGCACTGATAATTACAAAGCATATTTCTTCTATCCTCTAGTTTTGTGCCTAACTTGGTTCTGATATATCTTAAAGTGTTATATAATGAAGGCTAAATTACTTTAGCAATGAATGAAAATCCCAATGTAGAATTTTAAAGGAGTTGATTTAAAGCCACTAAAGAACAACTTGGAAGACCTGTCCATTGTTGACAATCAGGTGTTAAAATCCCCTACCATGAGTGTGTTGCTGTCAATATCCTTCTTGAAGGCTTCCAAGATTTTCCTTATGTATTTGGGTGCACCTATGTTGGGGTGCATATGTATTCACCAGGGTTATATCTTATGGATGGATTGTTCCCTTAAGTATTATGAAACATCCTCCTTTGTCTCTTTTTATGGCCTTTGTTGTAAAATATATTTTGTCTGACATAAGTATTGCTACCGCAGCTTTTTTTCATGTTCATTTGCTTGAAATATTTTTTCCATCTCTTCACTTTTAGTCTATCTAGATGTTTTGTTCTGAGGTGGGTCTCTTGTAGACAGTATATATGTGGGTCATGGAGTTTCCTCAAAAAAGCTAAAAAAGGAACTGCCTTTTGATTCAGCAATTCACTACTAGGATTATACCCAAAGAATCCTGAAACACAATTCAAAAGAACTTATGCAACCCTATGTTCATAGCAGCACTATTTATAATAGCCAAGTGCTGGAAACATCCTAAGTGCCCATCAGTGGATGAATGGATCAAAAAACTATGGTACATTTACACAATGGAATGCTACACAGCAGAAAGAAGAAACTCCTACCTTTTGCAACAGCATGGATGGAACTGGAGAGTGTTGTGCTTAGTGAAATAAGCCAGGAAGCAAAAGGCAAATATTGTATGATCTCACTTAATATAGGAAACTAATGAACGAAAGGAACAAATGAGTAAAATAGAACCAGAGACATGAACTAAGAAACAGACTGACAGTGACCAGAGTGGATGGGGGAGGGGGAGAAGGGAGGAAAGAAGGGGAAGGGTTTAGTCAAGGAACTACTATAAATGACCCAGGGACATGGACAACAGGGTGGATATTGACAATGGGAGAGGGAATGGGGTGAATGGGGCAGGGGAGAGCAATAAGGGGAAAATGGGACAACTTTAGTAGAACAATAATAAATTAATAAAAATATAAGAAGCTCTTATCAAGTGAACCCTTAATATAGAATTACCACCAGCACCACCTCCGTAAAATGTAAAAATTAGAGGTAAACCTGCATGCATACTCATGGTATGCACCCAGATCAGTGGAATGGATTGGGGTGTAATGTTAATATTGTAACCAAATATTAAAGTAGCTATATATCTATATATTGTCATATGTATTCAATATAGTTATGATGGCATAACTATATAGGTTTATAGTTGTATGATAAAGAAATGCAGCTTATGATCATGACAACAGCTTTATCAACTCAAAAGAAGGTCACAATGCCCCAGTGCTATTAAGAACAACCCAATAAGCGATCAACTTGTCAGCCTTCTTCCTTTACACATTCTTGCAGTCTACTTGCTATCCTCAAACACACTTGGGCTCCCAGTTCTTCAATGTCAGCAAATTTTTGATATGCTTCTCTTATGCGGTAAATCATATCATCCACAACACATGGTTCTTGTGAAAAGACTTTATTTTGGCAACACTTCAAAAGAAGTCCATTGGGGTGAGGGGTCTGGTGATGTGGTGTTTGTGCCACTGGCCGTTGGAGACATGTGCAACTGTTGGTCACTCACAACTGTAAACCTACTTTACCCACCCCTGTGCATGCATAATGTGTAATATATACTCATATTGTGTATATATATGTATATATAATATACATACACTCATAATATATATATGTATACATATGTGTATATCTATACCTGATCTGTATCTATCTATATCTATATCTGTATCTATATCTATGCATATATCTCATTCTGGACACATTTGAATTTCATTAAATTATGAGGGAAATTATAGTTTCTTAGTATTGCCTTTAGTTCAACACTTAAAGCTTTTATGACAGGAACCACTCCTTCCTCTGTAGCTTTGTCCCAGCACCATTTCTGTTCCTCCCACTCTTAGTCAGTCTTATTCTAGGATTTTCCACTCTGGTTTATAACTTCATACTCACTCACAAATGCTTTTCTCTTTCTCTAAAATACTTCCCCTCCTCCAACCTTCATTAACTTCAGTAAAGTTCTGTTCACCCTTCAGTACTCAGACAAGGGCCATCTCTTTTGAAAAGTCTTCTAAAACTATTTCTCCAAAGAGGGCCTGGCATCTCTTCTCTCTGTTCTCCTAACACCTTTAGTATACTTCACTCAGTATGTAGCATCCTATACTATAATTAGTTACTTATTTTCTCTCCCATTATTCTGTGTTTTGAGGTCTGTTTATCCTAACTGACTCCATACTTTAGGCACCTAAGTTAAGTGTTCATCACATATAAGGAACTCAATAAATATATAAAATAAAATAAATGAGTAAATGAAGTTTTTGAGTAACTGTCTTAACTGTTAATTTCTATAGATATTGAAATAGAAAGTTTAGAATAGAAATAGCAAATGCATTTCATTCCTTTTGCCAAATCTGGTCAGTTAGTAGTACCAGTCTAATGTGCCAAATAAAAAAGGTATTCTGAGACTCTTTTGTCTTTTCTTGGTTAGCAAATAGAGGCATGGTTAATGTAATGCTTGAGAGGGATATGGCATCCGTGAAGTGAAGGCATCCGTGTTAAGTTACTCGATTTCCCTGGTTTAGAATATTGGGCCACATTTTTGTAACTCAAAGGACTTGTATGGAAGGTTTATTTTCTGAGTAAATGCCTGCTATCAACTTATTTATATATAGGGTTGCTACAGTGATTCAGCTGAGGACCTATTGCTAATTTCATTGCTAAGCAAGATTTTTTTGCTTGACTTGGAATCTCTTGAAAAGGAGTATATCTTAAGAAAATACAAACAGCATTTGGTTTGATGTAAGTTCAAGGTCTCTTAATTAGTGTCAGGCACATCTGGATATATCAGTTAATATGGTTTTACTTTTTTATTAAATATATTGTGGTGACATTGGTTAATAAGATTGTACACATAGGTGTCAAGTGTACATTTCTATGATATCTGTATACTGTTTTATGTTGCCTACCACCCAAAGTCAATCAATCTTCTGTCACCATATATTTGACCCCTTTTACTCTTCACTACTCTCCACACCCCTTCCTTCTAGTAACTACTATACTGTTTATCCATGTCTATAGT
Source organism: Noctilio leporinus (assembly GCA_004026585.1). Taxonomy (NCBI): domain Eukaryota; kingdom Metazoa; phylum Chordata; class Mammalia; order Chiroptera; family Noctilionidae; genus Noctilio; species Noctilio leporinus. Next base: position 89,718 of record PVIW01005391.1, read on the forward strand.
TTAAGTTTGATATTCCACATATGAATGAAATCATGTGGTTCTTAACGTCTTCTGTCTGACTTAAATTTAACATTGTTTTAGATTCCTCACTCTGTACTTTTGGAAGTCTGTTTAGAACATTTCATGGGAATCATGGAGATTTATCTTCATTAATTTCAAACTTTTTTGTAGTGGAAAAATATAAAATAAGGCAACAATCCAGAAAGGCAGACACCTTAAAAAATTAGCCACTCTTTCCTATTAGTGTTATACTGCTATTCCTTTTTCTAAAAAGCTAACTGTGCAGAAACTAATTAAAAGAGTATTTTCTCAAACACTTTCTAGTGCCAGGAGCTATGGTATGCATGTGTGTGCGTGTGTGTGTGTAGTTATATACATAGAGTAAATAATCATACATGTAAGTTCTATCTATCATCTATCTGATCAGTATAAGGCTGTTAGCTTGCTTATCAAAGTGAAGATTTTCTTTATTCTGAAATCAATCCTTCACATTTTTCTTGATGTTAAAATGACTTATTTTTTACTAAATAGTGGAGATAAAAGAAATTGGGAGGATTTTTTAATGTCCTTACTTGCAAAATGAAAAGTAGAAAATCCTATATTTTCTTCCTTCATCACCTTAGTCTTCTAATCTTACTTTCCTTTTCCTCCTCCTCTTTCCTTCTTTTTCTTTTCCTTCTTCTTTACTTCTTCACTTTCTCCTTCTTCATCATCATCATCGTCATTGTGATTACATCATCATTAATATCATCAATTTTTGCCTTACTGGACCATGAAAACTGAACTACATACACATCTGAAAAAAGATGTTTTCAATTAATGTAAAGTTGGACACTCCAGTGCTTTTCCTTTACTTTTTTTTTTTTTTTTTTTGTTAACCAGCATGGACCAACATATTGAATTCAGATGGTCAGAGATTATTTATTATTTCTTGACCTTTGAAAAACACATAAAAATCAGTTCTAAAAGATGATAGGCAACATGTGAGGAAAGCTAATCTGAGAAACAGACTTTGCCTATAGTTCTCTAGAACTTTGCTTGGCGCCTAAATGAAATGTTGTGGTTTTTACTATGATGGGGATTTCGTGTGGAAAAAAAACAAAAATGAAGCTTTAATGACAGGATTGCTAAAACCTTTATCGCTGGTTGATAGAGCTGTTGCCTCTGTTTTGAAACAACTGAAAACCAAACACAGCCCCTCTGCTTCCAATTCCAGACATCTGTGTAAACTTTGGGTACATCTCTATGTTTGGTCATAGATTAGCACACAAATAGAATTAATATCAACAGTATTATAAAGGAAAGCCTATTCTGTAGATACTCATAAAGTAAATGCCTTTTAAAATAAGCATTGTGTCTGTTTGAATTCAAGTCTTAATATGAACTGTTCCCAGACATTGAGGAAAGACTATTCATCAAACCATAGTCTCACTGTTTGTCTTCCAACCTATCGTGAAAACCACAGAACTTTTGTACTTGAATGATTCCCAAACTACGTAATGCCCCAAGTTTCTAAACTCCTTACTCTTTTATGCTAAATTAATTAAATAGTTATTTTGCTTTATAGATGAAGAACCTAATTGAGAATGGATAGATACTTACTGCTTCAGTTTATTACAGCAGTGTCCCTTGGGCTTTGTGTTCTCAAAACCCCTTTTTTACACTCTTAAAAAATGTTGAGGACTGCACAGAGCTTTTGTCATGTGGAATATTTTGGGTTGGACAAAAAAGGTCATTTGGTTCTTTTCCATAAGATGTCTCTAGTGGCACTTAGTTGTTTTAAACTTCGCTTGAAACAATTTAGTTAGATTGCATTGTGACAGCTGTCATGTCAGCACACATTTAAAAAACTTACCAAAATTGGTGATTGCTTTTGGTGTAGCCGTTTTAATATTGAAGGTGGAAGAAAATAAGCAACATTTTTGGCAAATTATGATTTATTATTTCAAGAAAGGTAAAACACACAACTGAGAATCAAAAAAAGATTTGTAGAGTGTTTGGGGAGGGTGCTGTAACTAATGGAATATGTCGAAAGTGGTGTGTGAGGTTTTGTGCTGGAATTTCTTGCTGGACAATGCTTCAGATTGGGTAGACCAGTGAAGTTGATGTTAATCAAATTGAGACATTATTTGAGAATGATCAACATTGTGCCATGCAGGAGTTAGCTGACATACTCAAAATATCCAAATCAATAAAGTTATTGGTGAAAATAAAAAAAAGGACCTTTTATTTTATGGAAAAAAGACATACAGATGTTTTGGCCAACCCAAAATAAATAAATAAATACATAAATAAAATTTCTGTGTTAGAAATGAACAATGTATATTCTTTTATTTAAAGATGAATCATTGTAAAAATATTACTGCCTTATATGTTAACATAAATAAACTTTTGAAATAAAAAAATATAGGTATGTTTCCTAAACCAAAAATAAATATTTACTGAGAATATTGACATTTTAAATTCTTTTAAATCTCTAGTCTCTGGCTCTATAGAACATTGTTGGATTCTCTAACCTGCTTCTATACTCAGTTTACTGCAATACATCCTTTTGCTGCAATATAGGAAGAAGATTCGGCATTACACAGATGAAGTTAAAAGAGGGAAGAGTACTTAGGAGCCTTTTTGGATTATTGCAGATGTTCTTGTCTATTGCCTAATGTTATTTTTAAGCTCTGCTCTTGCTGTATTATTGTACTGTTCCCCTAGTGCTATAACTGCCTTTAAATATTTTACTTATATAATTAAGGGCATTCTTCTTTGCTACTATACCACAATTTGACAGGTGGTACTTTGTATATTCAAATCTGTTGGCCTCTCTTTGAATGAATCCTTTTGTTGTCCCATGGATAATTTTTGTAACATCATTCAGTGGTTATTTGGAGAATATTAGTTCACTGAGTTATACAGCTCTTCTCAATGTTGACTCATTCCCTTACGCAGCATGAAAAACTGCACCTTCTAAATATTAACATTAGTTTAGCAGAAAGCCCTTTAAATTTTGGGAAGCCGTTAAGCTCATAGTAGTGGATACAACTTTTCTAACATTCTAACATTTGCTTGCAGGCTGAAATGTTTCATTGACAACAGCCACTGTGGTGGTTTCCCTGGAGGTAACACGCTTGCTTCATTCATCCTTGAGGAGATGTCTGCCAGATAGCAGTCTGCAAAACCATAGTTTGTCAGTCCTGCTTTCAGTTGAAAATAATGGCCCATGAAAAATAAGTAACTCGTTCATCTAGCAACTTAAATTCACAAGTACTTTTTCTCGAGAGGCTTATGGTATTCAGTACAAGTGCCTTATGCATACTGCCCTTTTTGTCACATAGGATCCTAAAAAAACATATATTCAAGGGTTGAGACTTAATAAGATTAATAATTTCTACTGCTTTATCAAGGGCATTATAGGTGAAACTGGCTCTCCTTGTATGAACTAGTTTGATGACAAATAATAATGATGACTGGATAGTGTTTAGTGGCTCATTGGGAGTCATCAGTGTTGCTAGCCTAGTCATTACTTTTGCACCACTGGTGCAAAAAGCATGAAAAAAGCAAATAGCATCATAGTATCATTGTGAAAATAATTTTGAACTTACAGCTGAAAAATTCTTGGGTGCCCCTGTGGGTCTGCAGACCATACTTTGAGAACCTCTGTATTTGAGGCAGGACTAGATTCAGGCTTAATTGTATTTTATTTTATTTATTTTTATTTTTTAAAAATATTTTATTTATTGTTTTTAGAGAGAGGGGAAGGGAGAGAAGCAGAGAGGGAGAGAGCCAACCATGTATGATTTCCTTTCACCTGCTTCCAGCTACAGAGCTGGCTGGAGACCTGGCTTATGTGCCCTGGCTGGGAAATCGAACCAGAACTTTTGGGTTTGCAGGCCAGCACCTTATCTACTGTGCCACCAGCCTGGGCTAGGCTTAATTTTAAAGCAGGTAAAGATTTCATGTGTCCTGTCCAAGCACCCTACTCCTCTCTGCTCCCTGCCTGCCTCCGGCCACAGCACTGTTCTGAGGCCAAGAGGCAAAGTGTCTTCAGTGGGATCCCTGGGTTGAATTCTACTTTTGAATTCATTAGTTATCTGCTTTCTTCCCCTATTTCTGCATTTCAGAATATGCTCCCTTCATATCTCATTGTGATAAGTACAACTTCCCAGGAAGTATCTGGGTATCCTAACATGAGAACCCATGTATTCAATAACATCTTCCTTTGCAGCTGCTATGTTTGTCACTGATAAAACTTTATGTGTTAGTTTTACACAGAGAAACATGTCTTAATATATTTTGAAGCTATAATTTAAAAATGTGCCAATATTAATGTTTTCAACAAATTAAAAATATGGATCCCATACAAATATATAATAAGAATATGTGAAAGATTTATTTACCTCATTAATAAGGGAATCAGCAGGATGGTAAACCTAGTTCAAAGGAGAAAACGAAAAATTATTTTATATACAAAGTCTGTCCAGAAAATATCAATTGTGTGAATTGTTTCAATTATATTGACATTGGCTTGGTACTTGTGGGACAGAATATATATAATATATATATATATATATATAAAATATATATATGTAATTGGATATATATATATAAAGGAAAATCAAACTCCCTTAAACTTTCATTATCCAGACACAAACCTAGTTAATATTTTAGTGTTATTCTTTGCAATTCTTATTAAATGTGTAAGTTTATGGATATATGGTTGCAAACATACTGTGATCTAAAAAGTAAAAGCACCAATTAAATTATAAAATTTCATATATTAATTGAATTATAATAATACTGAATATATATAATTGAATATAGTATGTATATATTCAGTAGAAAAAAGAACACTAAAATAAGTCCTTAAAATTAGACTCTAAGCCCTGGCTGGTGGCACAGTGGATAAGGCGCCGGCCTGTGAACCCAAAGGACCTGTTTTGATTCTCAGCCAGGGCACATAACCAGGTTGCAAGCCAGGTCTCCAGCCAGGTCTGTAGCTGGAGGCAGGTGAAAGGCAACCATACATTAATGTTTCCCTCTCTGTCTCTCTCCCTTCCCCTCTCTCTAAAAGTGAAAAATAAAATCTTTAAAAAAATTAGACTCAAAACTGATTAATATTCTGCAGTAAAATAAAATCTTAACCTTTAGAGTTATATTTCGTATTGGACAGAAATTATTTGCATCTCTATTGGACAAAAATAATTTGTAGCGCATTCATTGGTACAGGTTAATATATTCCTTCACCTGTTCTAGGCCATAATTAAGATAGGTACAAATCAAACACAGTTGTATTTTTCTAGAGCAAAACTGGGTACTTATGTGGGCTTGTTCAATAATACTTCTGTATGGCCTTAAGAGGGAATGCTGTCATCTTTTTGCTGTATTTCCAAGTTTGGATCATTGTTCTTAAGTCAGCAACACAACCGTGGAGAAGGATGCTTGGGGGAATATCTTCCCAGGCTTTTAAAGTGCTGCAATGTAGTTGAATGTAGAGTATTTATTAAATATTTATTGACTATTCACTTTGTGACAAGCTTTACATAAAGAGATTTCACTTATAGTTTTACTTCCACAACAATCCCATGAGGCACATATTATTGTTTTCCCTGTTACAGAAGAGGAAACAGGACAAGAGGTTAGTGAATTACATAAGGCAACACTGCTGGGAAGTAGTGGAGCAAAGATTCAGATAACAAGTCTGACTTTTAACAACATTCAGCAGCACAGTGCTACCTATAATGCTTGGGGACTCTTTAAGCAAACGCCACTTTTTTGGTCTCTGGCAAGCAAAAGTCACTCAACCATTCATTTTATAAAATACTTTTTTTTCTGATTTTAAAATATCATATGATGATCGTAGAAAATGTGACAAAGGAAAATGAAACTCCCTTAAACTTTTACTATCCAGACACAAACCCAGTTAACACTTTGGTGTTATCCTTTGCAATTCTTATTAAGTGTGTTAGTTTAGGAATACATGGTTGCAAACTTACTGTGATCTAAAAGGTAAAAGCACCAAATGAAGGATAATATAACGCATATATAAACCATAGTGTATTTGGTAGGTTCCATATTATTGGACATTTAAAGTTTCCAATATTTCATAGGATAAATAATGTGATGGTGGTCTAAATAAAGGAATTCTTTAATCTTCCTGTCAACTCAGTAAAGTACATATTATCTGTCCTTAGTTGAGGCAGGCAGGTGCCTTATACAAGGACAGCTAGTAAGAGGCAGAGCTGGGCCATGCCCTTAGAAAACCAAAACTAGATTTTCAACCACTATGAAAAAGATACCCTGGTTTAGATTGTTTTTCCTTTTTTTTTTTTCCTCCACATTATTTTCCATGGGCTCAGACACAGAGGCCATGTCTCTGAAGAATAGTCTGATAGTCATTGTAATGTCTATGTGCACATGGGCAATTGCTTTTACCACCATGATTTGTGAGATCTTGCCTCAATACACAGGGTTAGTCAGTGTGTTCTTCTGTCTTCTAAGCCAATGAAATGTGTCCTGGGAGGTGGTGCTTTATATATTCATATATTCATGCCATATGGTGCCACTCACAATCCACAGGTGTGTTTGATCAGATTATTAATACTTCCAAACACATACAAAGCTTCAGTATACCCAATTCTTTAAAATTCTCTCCTTGAGAAAGAAGAAGGCTTTGTTTGTTTATCCAATCAAAAGACAAATTATTTTCAGTTTTGACATATACAACATATGGAATTGCACGGCATCACTAGGCAAAACAAGAACTCAAGCACAGCTGTTAACACACCCAATTCCACCAAATGTTCTGGATTCAGGGAGTGTTCAAAACTTCTTTAGTGCAAATATGATGTTAAAATGTGCTGTACTCACCAGAGAGCTTCCATGTGTCATATAATATTTTGCCCCCAGATGTTGGAGAACAGAGATGATCTAATCTTAAACTTCACACACCCTTTAATTATGTAAATAATTAAAGTTTACAGCTTGGAGGTTGTAGTTTCAAACCTCTGTTCTGCTTTTTGTAATTTTATTTCATAGGCTTTTATCAAGTAGCCTCATTCTTGTTAGTTTATTTTTTTTCAAAAACATTTTTCCATAGCACTGCCAGTGTTGAATGGATTACCAAGAAAAGTAAACAGGAGCTATTTTGAAAGGGGCTGATGTGTTTACTTTGAAAAAATATACCAAGGCCAGTCAGGATCTTTAACAGCCTGAATATACACAACTATCAGCTTATTAAAAGCACAAAATTAAAAGAAGATCATTTTTGACAGCAACAAACTCCTCTTCCAGCTAACCCTCAATACAAATGCTCATTATTTGGAAAATGCTCTTCTTGCAGAAGCAACAGATAATTTGACACAATTAGTGGCAAACTCTGACATCTGTCCTCAAGGGATTTGTATAATTCCCCAAAGTATTTTCAGCTGTTTATGTCATTTTATATCTGGTTAAGTGTGAAAGGAAATCTCATTTTTTGCCCCCAGTTTCTGGGAGCTTTTCTGAAGATGCCTTCAGTATCAGTGCAGAGAAGAGATATTGTATGGTTCTTATGATCAGAAATAACAAGTTCCTAGGGATACTGATGCATGTGTGCAATACCCAGAAACTTCCTGGACCAGGGCATGGAAGCTGCTTCCTGAACGTGAGTGTCAGAACCATCATGTCAGCTCCAGTGGGCCCTGGCTTTATCTGCTACGCTGGGATGAGTCACTGGCAGGTAGAAAGCCAGGTCTGGGGCAGCAAGGGGCAGAGGTCCCTCAGGTTTGAATACCCTGGCTTTGCGCTTATGAAGAAAACACCTAACAAAGCAAAACAAAACAAAATAAGAGGAGCAAAGTGAAGGATTCTCCTGGCTATTCTGCCTAGAGGGTCAGTTGGGCTGCACTGACCCTGAACCCTCAACACACTGGAACAGATAGCAAAACTTGATGACATCTTTGTACCCAAGGAACCCAAAGGGTTAAAAAGGAGTGAGCAATTTATTCCTACAGGGGTCTCTGCTCCCAAATAGTAAACACTAGAATGTCCTTGGTATACTGTACCCCAAATCTCACCAGCAGTTGTGGTCTGATGCCCCATCTCTTTATGTTAATAGACAAACACAATTTCCTCACGAAACAGAACCCTTGCTCTGCCTGCAGCTCAGAGATTAGGACCATACGGCAGTATTTAGGCCCTAGATTGCGTGGCTGGGGATGCGATTTTATTTGAGCCAGAAAGAGAAGAGAAAGCGATGGGGCTTTGTACTTCCTTGGGCCTCTGCATCTTACTGAGCAAAGAATGCCTCCCTTCTTTCAATGGACTGGGACTCAGTCGGCTTCTGTCTGGTAAACAGCCATCTACCTCACATAGACAAGAGGGTATATTAGGAGACCTGAGGATCGAGGCCTTGCTGGGTGACTTTCTAGCTGTGTGGCCTTGATTGGGGGCGTTTGTCCTTTGGTTGACAGAGGGATTCACGTGAGATGTCTTTGGTGTTCTTTCTGGGTTTAGCATCCCACGAGTGGTAAGGTGCATTCCGAGTTTCTCTCTGTCATCCTGCTTTCTGCTAAGTCACCGGAGGCCACTTAATAGAGGGGCTGCCTGCAGGTGCGTTCTAGCTGCGTGGGTCGCCCGCTGCTTCTCCTGCAGCGACTGACTCTTGCCCTCTTCCAGCCTCAGTCTCCTTACAGAACCCGACTGATCCTCTCACTTCGAAAGATGGGATGAAATGAGGTCATGCGAGAAGTGCTTACAACACTGCCTGGAGCATTCCAAGTGTTAGATGAATGTTAGCTGTTGCGGTTGTTTGTTTTTGATGAGCTACTCTACCAGGCCTGTCCTGAAAAATATCCAGCCCATGTCAATATAATTAAAACGGTTTGTGTGGCCCGTACTTTTGGGGTGGACCTTGCAGGTTGGGCACATGGCCTGGCACATAGAAAAGCTCTAATCAACAGCAATTATTTTATTATTGCTGTTTTATGCAGGGAGGTGAGGCTTTGTTGTTAAAATTTTTAAACAGTATGTTTGGTTTGAAGGAAGCTGTTAACATTTTACTTCCTCCCTCTGGAAGTACCTACATATGAAGGAGCTTTTCCTACCTTCTTGCCTTATGGAGAGAATGTGTTGACTTTAGAAAGGAGTTCTCCTGATAACCCCTTGGTGTCCATACTTTGACCGGGATGCAGGACTTGCTGTTCTTCCTCTGCTGGTTTTCTTTTCCTGCCGCCTTTGGGCCACCTCCATCAGCAGGGGCTTAGATGTTTCCACCTGAAGACAACCTCCTGCAGCTATTGATGGTATCCTCAGCATGGTCCAGGCCTGGGCAGGGGTGCTGCTCAAAGGAGTACAAGAGTCCAGAAGCCATCGCTATGTGCCTATTGCAATAGCTAATAGAAAATGTTAAGCAAAGGCACGGGGAAATAGGAGACATATTATACATAGACACATACCACAGGTATGAGTCAGCTTGGGCTGCCATAACAAAACACTGCAGACAGGTGGTTTAAAGAACAATTTTTAATTTTTTTTCCTCACAGTTCTGGAGGTTGGAAGTCTAAGACCAAGGTGCTGTCAAGGTTGGTTTCTGGTTTGGACTCTCAACCTGGTTTGCAGGTGACTGCCTTCTCACTGTGTCCTTACATGGCCTTTTCTCTGTTTATGCACAGACAGTGAGAGCGCTGGTGTCTCACCCTTATTTTATAAGCACATCAATTGAATCAAATTAAGATCCCACCTTTAGGATATCATTTAACCTTAATTGCCTCCTGAAAAGCTCTATCTTTAAATACACTCACACTCAGGGTTAGAACGTCAGCAAATTAAAATGTCCATAATACGTACATAGAGAGTAATTTAAAAAGTGCCCATTTGGAGCAGATTTGGTCCCTGTATTCTGCTTTTGCAATCTCATAGTTCTGTAAAAATAGACAAAGTTCATTTTTGCCTTTCTTAGAGAGGTCTGCTGTGAGTCCTCTGATTTTGTCATTTCCACCTATTTGTTCAATCATTTCCCTAAGTACCTATCTGCCTTGTAGTTTTTTAAAAAATTGCTCATATTACTATTTGTTATTATTCAATTAATAATAAACTCTAGATTCTGTCAAGTCCTTAGGAATCTGTGAGTATCCCAGTTCTAAGTCTTGCCCTGAATTGTTTATTGCCCAGCACAGTACATGGTACATAGGAAGAGGTCCAGTTACATAGCCTTCTTACTCTAACACCAAGTATATTCCTGTCTCGGGGCCTTTGCACTTGAAATTCCTCTGCTTAGAATACTCTTTCTCTAGATATTTGCAGGACCGACACACATCTGACAAAACTCAACTCAGCTCTACTTCTCAGGCCTTTTCTGCCCTGACTATCAAAAACTGTTTCCTTCCCCACTATAATTTTCCTTATAAAACTTTTTAGTAACTAATCTTGAGGTATATGTCTGATAGCTTCATTATTGCATGTCTCCTGCTTTCGAGATCAGGACATGGGTTACTTTGTTTACTATACTGTTTTGCTCTGTTTACTGAGTACTGAATTATAGGCCTTCATAAAATAAATGTTAAGTAAACAAGCAGACAATAATTTGATTAAGTAAACAAGTGAACTTATTTTTGTAGTTTAGTTCTTGCAGAAAGGGGACTATCAGATAGTGAAAATAGAAAATAGATTAATTCTTCTCCTGGGGCTTTTTCTATTTTATTGATTCCTTTCATGTATCCTTTAGGGCTCAAGGAGACTTTAACTGATCTGTGAAGTTAGGAACAGGTGTCCTTTTGATGCACTTTCCTAGTGCAATAAACTTTGATAACAAAATCATATTCCTCTGAATTTTCTTTATCACTTATTAGAGTATATGGTTTATGAAGGCAGGAACCAGGATTGCTGGCACAAAGTAGAAGCTCATTAAACATTTACTGAGTACAGTGGTATCTCAGTACTCGTTAATTCATTCAGGAACTCTTGACGAGTGCCAACACAGGGCAATGTTGTGACCCGTGTAAGTTCTAGCAAGTGCTACAAGTCCTGAGAAAGTGCGGAGTGCTAAAACATTTATTTCTCTCGTCAAAATTTGACGAATACAGGGCTTGATGAGTTCTGGAGCCAACGCGTACTGAGGTATGACTATAAATGTTAAAGGCTTCCTGAAAATGGGGAGAGAATCTTCTAAGGCATAATTACTTCAAACAGTGATTTTTTCTAGCCTAAATTCAAGGCCCCGATAGGAGCATTCTCTGTCACTTGTAGAACCATTTATAAAGGTTAGTCATCATCTAAATTTCCTGAATTACAAGGCTCTATGTAAAAACATAACATTGGAGAAATAAGAATACTTTACTTACTGGAGTAACTTTATGGGAAATAAACAGGAAAGGAATATGTTAATTAGTTAAAGTTAAAAAAATACTTGAAATAAAGAAATGCTTTATATTGTGAAAAGAGATATTAAAATTATTCTTAACTGGGTCCTTGTTCTAAGTACCACACTATCATATTTATGTCAAATTTCTCATTTACCGCTTAATCCCTAATGTAGATATTACTATTAGCTCCACAAGAGAAAATTGATGTACAGGGTGGGTAAGTGGCCGATGAAAGAGGCTGGACTCTCATCTAATTCTGTCTGATTCTAAAACCTACCTTTCTTCTCAATGCTACTCAAAGTAGTGGCTTACGTGTATGCTCTATATCATATAACACCTAAAAGAAGTTGTGTGATTCAATACAGCCTTGGAGAAGCAGAGTAGTTAGACCTTAAGATAATGCAGGTAGCCAAAAGTACATTTAGAGTCCCTAGTAACCTCCATATGTTATGCTTGGCTTCCAACATTGAGGCAAAACCCAAAAACATTATAGCTGGAAAATGTGCTCTCAGGTCAGCTTTTTCAATGTTTCCAATCTGGGAATGATGAATCTGAAGTTTGAGCAATGATATGACTTTCCCAAGGTCATCCAGGTAAAGTGGTGGCAGAGCTGGTCCAGGGTGTTCACTGCTCTGGAAGGACAAACAGGAAAAAAAGAAGAAATGTGTTGATAGGGTAATATAAACACAATTTAAAATAGTTCTCAAGCTGGGTTTAGAAATAGCCAAACTTGCTTGATTAGGTCTACGCTTGGGAGTTAGAAGCTTGTGATATAATTTAGTGGGAATGGATGTACATTTTTTAACTGCACTCTGTGTGTTTGACAGTGTTTTTGAATCTATTAAAAAGATTTATTTAGTCATGGTGCATGTTAAGGTAGTTTACGAGCCTGTGATAAAAGAGATAAGGTTGTGTTAAAGAATAATGTGTAGATGTGGCTGGATAGTTTTGTTGAATCAACAATAAATACTTGGATCTTGCCATTATATAATTTATTGGACATGTTCATTGGAGTAATATACTGTCTACCTAATCAGTGAACTAACAGCTAATACCAGATATGAAATTATGAGAAAAATCAGTGTTTTACATATACAACTTCATCAAACAATATGATTATTAAGTCAAACATGGAGCCAGCACATAGTTGAGCCCTAAAGAATGGTGTTTGCTTGCCCTGTTTAGGCTGCATTGGAAATAATACAGATACAGATTCTTATATCTGGATTATTTGGGGTGAGAACTAAACCAGAGAGAAAATTTGAGAAAAAAGAGAAAAATCATATAAAATCTAAATATTCATCCCTGTCACAATGCCAATCAACCTGAATGACAGTGAGAAGAATATCCCATCAGCTGACCATAAAGTTTGTCTAAGAGTCAACGTTGCTGTTTCTCAAGTCCTTAAATGTACAACAGACTCAAATTATAGTTCATTTTCTCCTTCAGCATCTACCTTGCTGAGTAATGGGTGATTCACCTATTAAATGAAATGTCTTAATGTGGTAAACACCCATATTTCAGGCTCTTTATTTAACGTCATGGAGTCTATTGGTTTTGCTAGCAATGGAGAATGTGGTACAGATTATTTCTATGTGTCTGGATAACACACATTTGCTCCACTGGAAAGTGGCTTAGACGAAGGTCAAAAGATGCTTGTTCTTGTCTTCCTCGTCCTCTCTTTAGCAACTGGGGAGATGCTTAACTTCTTTGCCCTTAATTTCCTTAGATATAAAATGCAGATGATGACCTCAACAGCATTAGGAGAAAAAAAAACACAAAGATAAAAATAATAGGTATAGCTTATTGAGTATCCTCAACTGAATATCCAAAATTGAGTATCCTAATGGGCTGATGCCTAGATTATGAACTTTAAGTGTGTTATTTCATTCAATAATCACTAAAATTCTGGGAAGTAAGCATTATTGTTCCCATTTTATAGGTAGGGAAAAATAAAGGTTAACCTCAAAGAGGTTAAGTGTTTGTCCAAATTCATTTGGTAGAATCATGATTTGAATCCAGATTTCTCTGATTCCAAAGAAAATATGCTTAACCTCTGTGCTGCCTCATTATAAAAAATGTAAAAAGCAAATAATAGGGCAATGTAAAAAGCAATTAATAAGGTATTATGGAATACCTCAATATACTCAGCATTATAGAAGGTGTTTTTACAAATTATTGTATTTAATCCTTAGGACTCTGGGGATAGCTAAATTCATGGTTATTATTGACTTACATTTTCTCTGATTTCAGTGTATTTCTTTAGTTTGTCAAGGTAGAAATCAGAACACTGATGAACACACACCAGGTCTATAATATGAAATTACAGTATTAGAAAACTGGAATTACATTATTTGATATGAAAAACGATCTATGAAAGGGAATGTTGGTTCTTTATCACCTTCATGTTGAAAGTTTGTTTGAGGGCCTAGAGCATTTTCTGTGGATATATGTACTGGGTAAGAGGAAGCTAGAAGAAAATAATCGGGGTCAATCTGACTTTTCACAATGGTAAAAAAAATGTATACATACCTGATTTTTTTGTTGCTTTTTTACTAAAGCCAAGCATGATTGAATATATTGTTGCCTTATTTGGAGATGTGAATTTGCAAATTAAAAAATATTTCTTAAAAGTATTATATATATATATATATATATATATATAGAGAGAGAGAGAGAGAGAGAGAGAGAGAGAGAGAGAGAGCGCATGGAATTTAGGGAGAATATCTTATTTATATAGCAAATTTCATAATCATTTCTGATAGACAAGTGGACAAGACAGAATTTTTAAAAATTGTTTCACTAGGACCGTGCTACGGGTCTCTTAAAAGAATGGCAAAAATTGTGATATTGCATGATTAAATGGTAGGATGGTTCTCAAAATATATAAAACACCTTTTACACCAAAATGAACTATTTATTTGCCTAAAGTATTCATTAAGACATAAAAATCTATTGGTCCTCTAGTTCTCAAGTTTCAAAAATATTTCCTAATGACTGTGTATCTATGTGTGTGTACATGTGCAGAGAAAGGTGTCAATATATTAATTCTTGTGCTGCCTAGATTCTTTCAAATTTCCCTTGTTGAATTGGCTTTTCCTTGACAGACTTTGTTTATTCTAATTGATTTTGGCCAAACTGACAAAGCTCTTTGAGAAGAGTTCAGCCAGTACCAGCTTTTGAGGCATTTTCTCACACTTGTGCAAGACTGAAACTATTTCCAAGCCATATCTCCAACCAGGTGACCTTTCTGAATGCTATTCTATGCATGCAGCATTGTTGTTCTATTGATGTTTATACTGTCAAAAACAAAAGCACCACCTTATTCATTTCCAGTTTCTGCACAGCTCACCATCAGCCCTTTCTTACCCTCTGCAGGCTTTCTCAGAGAATTCTGACCAGGCTGTTATACAGATGCTCTCTTTGGTAGAGGGTCTGTAGGGTTCACATTTTGAAGTACCAGATCATTAAAAATAAAATCATTAGAATCCAAATTGATCAACCACCTCCAAAAGCTTCATGAGGGTTCTCTCTAACTTCTGTTGATCCTGTTTCTTCACAGTTTATTGTTTAGATCCTCAGCCTGCCTCCCCTTTTTTCATTATAGTTTGACCTGTCATTCTGCCCTTTTCCCTCTTCATGGTTACACCTTTTGGGATGTCTTCGACTGGGCCACTGACTCTGACACTCTTCCATGAGATAAAAACATGGTAGATACTGCTAAATTGGCCTAATAAATGAAGTTATCCCTTGAATAAATGCCTATAGGATAAAATTGAGTATTTCCTACCAAATGTTGAGGGCACATTTTATTACTCTTTTCACTTATCATTTGTTAGCCTCTAGGCATATTTAAAGGAAGATTCTTATCATCCTTGATAGATGCTGGTATTTGGCCAGATCTACAACTTCAGAACAAAGTAGAGGAATGACTCAATTATTCTTGTTCATACCTGAGTTATCTGTGTAATTGGAACAGGGAAGTGTGGGCAAGGAATGCTGCCTATTGCTATTTTTGAGCCCTACTCCTGCTGCGTTGTTCTTCTCCTGTTTCGCTAGTGCTGTCACTGGCTTTAAATATTTTACCTATCATAATTAATGATGTGGATGCACCCTAAGGCTTTCTGAGCAAAAGACACAACTTTTCAAGTTGAATAGCGAATAATTACATAGGTGATACCATTCGTAAATAAGAACGCAACGGATACATTGGTGTGTCTTCAGGTTTGTGTATTTTAACAGTATGTTCTCACTTTATGAATGATAGTTATGAGAGGATTATTATTGTCAAAAGCTCAGGTATGTGTGGGAAGGAAGGGAACATTAATAGGATGATAATTAACCTTTAATGGTATAAAGAGAGAATGGTCTATTTGACATGAAGAGTGCTTAATAGTAAAGGCGAAACACATTTAACCCAATTTTCTCATGCAAGCAGGAATCTCTGCTGTTTTGTTTCATTTTATTTTTTCCATTTTAGAAAGTAGAACCCTATATTTTAAAAACAAAACAAAATAAAACTTAAACACTGGACTTCAGAAGAACTGTAGTACTGGGCTCATATGCCAGGCACTATACAATTATGAGTTGGTGGTTCCAATTTTAGTGAATGCCTTTGTTTACTAAGTTATGGGTTGCTTTAATTTTAAGTTAAATATCTTTATTCAAAGAGAAAAACCTACTTTTTTTCCTTTTGGATATCTTTTTTATTCATGAAGCATATTTTCCAGAGCCCAGAGTGGTTGTCTGACATGGCAGGTGGTACTGAACCTTATGTATATTAGTTTTTTCCCTTGTTCATACATACTTCTGATAAAATTTATAAATTAGGCACAGTAGGAGATTAACAGCAATAACTAATAATAATAAAATAATTATAACAATATGTGCAATAAAACTTGTAAGAATGTGGTCTCTCTCGCTCTCCAGTAATGTTTATCATTTTCAGCCCCAACTCAATCTCAGATCTGTGTAAACACCCCTTATTTGCTATAATGGCTTGTCTTCTCATAGGCTCAGTGCCTTTGGCACGAGACATTGTCCTCAGTTGAAACAGTCTCTCTTCATGTCTTCCATCCCAAAAGTTCATGTCTTTTCCATATTAACTAAGCACTTATCATGCACTGTGGCCACAACTTTTGTAGTTTGAAGTGTGATAGAAAAAGTAGCATTTTTTCCCCTCTTCATAATTTCATGACTAGAAGACTCATTCTTACCACAGATATTAGCAAACTCAACATACAGTTTTTGTCTTTGTTTATTCAAGCAAGCCCTTTCACCTTTTTACTTAAAGGAAGCACTTCATGGCTTCTCTTTGGCATATCTGAATTGCCAGCATCACTACTCTTACACAGTGAGGCCATTATTAAATAAAACATGGTTACTTGAACACATGCTCTATTTGTAATACCATTTGTGAAAGTACCTTGTACAATAACACAGTCAATCTGAGAACCGAGAAGGCTACTGAGTGACTACGAGGTAGGCAGTGCATACAACATGCACACGCTGGACAAAGAGATGATTCATATCCTATACCAGATGAAGGCAAAATGCGTGAGATTTCATTACGCTACTTAGAGCAATGTGCATTCAATGAGTTGTTTATTTCTGGAATTTTCCATTTAACTCTTTCAGACCATAGTTGATTGTGAGTAACTAGAATCTTGGCAACCAAAACCACCGATAAGGGGATGCAACTCTACTGCTTACCTTTTTCATTGTAGTACAGCTGATATAACATTATTTAAGTTTCAGATGTACAGAGGAATGAATCAAAATTTATATATATTGCAAAATGATCACCAATATAAATCCAGTTAACATCATAGTTACAAAATTTTTTTTTCTTGTTACGAGAACTTTCAAGATTCAGTCTCCTAGTTACTTTGAAATATACAACATGGTATTATTAACTAAAGTCACAATGCTTTATACTTTGTTTCATGACTTATGCATTTTATAACTGGAAACTTGTACCTTTTGATTCCCTTCACTTATTTCACCCCACCCCCAACTCCTCACCTCATTTGTTCTCTATATTCATGTACTTGGCTTTCTTTTTTGGTTTGTTTTTTTAGATTCCACATGTAAGTAAGATCACACTTTATTTGCCTTTCTCTGCCTGAATTATTTCACATAACATAATGCCCTCATAAAAATGCCCTCAAGTCCCATCTGTATTGTCACTTTTGGTCCCATCTATATTGCCATTTTTTATGGCTGAATAATGTTCCATTGTATATAAGTGTGTACTGTTCTCCATGTGGTTATACAGATTTACATTCCTACCAACAGTGTACAAGTATTACCTTTTCTCCAAATCCTCACCAGCACTTATTTCTTGTCTTTCTTTCTTTCTTTTTTTTTTTTTTTTAGATTTTTAAATTTTATTATTTTTTACCTGGCTGGTAGCACAGTGGATAAGGTGCCGGCCTATGAACCCAAAGGTCGCAGGTTCGATTCCCCAGCCAGGGCACATAACTCGGTTGCAAACCAGGTCTCCAGTCAGGTCTGTGGCTGGAGGCGGGTCAAAAGCAACCATACATTGATGTCTCTCTCCCTCTCTGCCTCTCTCCCTTCCCCTCCTTCTAAAAATAATGGAAAAAAAAAAACTTAAAAAAAAATTTTTATTATTTTTAGAAAGAGGGGAAGAGAGAGAGGCAGAGAGGGAGAGAGA